>LPNX010485150.1:234237-284178 GCA_001517045.1 Pseudotsuga menziesii | reverse complement strand
CTTTTCACAATTTTTATGCTAGGTTGCATGAGGATATGCAACCAAATCAGTTGGGGAGGGAGAAATATATTCAATACATATTCACTAATAAGTTTTCATGCAAGATTTTGTACTAAAGTTTTTTTTTCAGTATTTAGAGATAGTCGCATTTTGTTGCTAAAGTAATTTTTCAAAGAAATACAATTTTTTTTAGAAACATGCTTTGACAGACAGCCTGAACGAGCCGTTACTCATGATGTTTTCTCATAAACATCATAACATTGGTTGTTACATAGAAACCATCCATGAAATTGCATCATGATTTTTTATCCATATTTTTCTTTCAGAGCACCTTCATCATCCATGTCTCGAAGTCCACTTTCCATTGCTTTATCTATCATGACTTCACACATACATATCTTTCTGAGTTGCATACATCCCTTTATCTTTTTCAGTTCATTTTTCCATTCTAGTTTTCCTTCTGAATAAAACCAGCTCCCTTTCCATGTCTACATAGCCTTGCCATATGCATTGTTTGACTCTGAGATCTTTTCACGGATAGTCCTACCAATATTTCTATACCAACTCGCATTGACAGATGTGGGATTCCTTAAGGTCCACCTTTCAACAAGTCTTGCACCATCGATCTCATCACCTTATCTGGGATATAGACTAGAGTTCACTATTGAGTACCTGGAGGCTTGCATGCCTTAATGGCAAGTTCTCTCGCTGACAATCATGGGAATTCATCAATGTCCCTTGATCATCAGATCTTGCAAGTGGCTCAACATCAACAAATCTATTCGTACTTCGCAAGATGTACTTGGGTACCTTGGCACTCATTGACATCACTGGTGAGTTGCCTCGCATTGGTTAATGGCATTCATCAATGGCTAGTAATCCAATGATTTCTATTCATGCCCAACCTCGACACATTTATTCACATGACTAGAATTGTACCACTGCGTTTTGTAGCGGGTGAATACTATAAATCATTTTTCATGACTCCATCAGTAGTTGCATAAACATGAATTCAGATCTATGAGTGTACCATAGTTCCACTTTCCGCCTTCCACATTTTCCATTATTTATAAGCAGCAGTTCATGACTCCATAAGTAGTTGCAGAAACATGACTTCGGATTTATGAGTGTACCATGGTTCCACTTTGTGTCTTCCACATTTTCCATTATTTATCAGTAGCAGTTCAGATTCCTCCACTTCACATTAGAACAGTTCCAACAGTTACAGCTACAACATCATTTACAGTTACATTTTTATCTGACAGTCGTGACATATTCTCCATTATTCAGCAGCAGCACTTTCGATTCCTTTACTGCCCATGACCTAGCAGTTACATCCACTGTAGCAGTGACACATTCCATGATCTAGTGGCATCAACTACATTCCTATTTCATTGTTCATCTACTTTTTGGGTAAGTGGGGGTATGTTGTTTTCTAAACTTTAATCATGCAATTCCTTACATACTAGAAATGAATAATTTGGAAAATTCCCTCACCATGCTCCATTTCTTTAACAGCCCATGCTAGGTTGCATGAGGACATGCAACCACATCAGTTGGGGAGGGGGAACTATATTCAATAAATACTCACTACTAACATTCCATTATTTTCACCACCATCACTCATTTTTCATCTCATTTACCATTCACGAGCATTTCTTTTCCGACAAATCTTCTATTGCACTTTGCTTCATACACATTGATATACATATTGGCATGATTCATAAATAAAAGGATTTCTTATGCACAATGATGCATTCTATGCACATTAATAGCTTATCATTTTCAGTGAGTGTATGGTTAAATTATTATTAAGCTAGAAAACAGATGACGAAATGAATGTTGTTAACACAAGAACCAGCATTATTTACATTCATGGTTGTCACACAAGAACCAACCGTAAGGAAAATGTCAGCTGTTACTCATGCATTTCACATCATGAAATGAATGTTGTTAACACAAGAACCAAAATTCTTTATATTCATGGTTGTCACACAAGAACCAACCATAACAAAAATGTCAGTTGTTACTCATGCATTTCACATCATGAAATGAATGTTGTTAACATAACAACCAACATTCTTTATATTGACGGTTGTCACACAAGAACCAACCATAAGGAAATGCCAGGTGTTACTCATGTATTTCACACCCCGAAAATATTCATTGTTAGAAAGACATCATCAATAAAATCCAAAGTTTAGATGCCAAAAGTTCTTGAGAAGAGCCATACATGGTTGCATGAGGACATGCAACAAGTTCAGTTGGGGAGTATGTTGGGACGCAGAAATGTCCCTTTTTCATCCACTTTATCTTTCGCTATTCCTCACATTTCATTGTCCCATTAACCTTTTATCATACTATTTCCATACATATATGTGGGTTTCACCTTATTATTTCCACTTTATTTATTTTTAGTATTATAAGTGAATTGATGATTAAATATTAGAAAATTAACATGTTTTTCACTAATATCTCAAAGTATGGATGAGCTTTGTAATGTGTAGGATTAATTCAAAGAAAAGAATTCACGTATATCTCCTCCATCATTTCAAGGAGATAGTTATGCAAAGAATATTCTAAGGAGAAGATCATGGAGATTTGGTTGGGAGACATGTGGAGAATTTGTGAAAGATATGTGGAGAATTTGAAGGGATCATATCTTGTAATAATAGGAAAGTAGTTGAGTGGTTGAGTGAATAGTGGATCTCTCATTATGAGATGGTTATCTTCTTCTCAAAGAAGTTCATGCATAAAATAGAGTACTCTCACTTCATTTGTGATAGGATTTTATCTTAGAATATTTTAGATCTTAGATTATCTTAGAGAATAGTAAATTGTAGAAGTTAGTCTTGACTTTGTAATATGCAGAAGGGAATTCTTAGCTTTTGTTCATAATATTGGTTTGATGATTTCATTATTTATGATTGATTCTTGTGATGTAATTTAAGATTGCTTTATTGTTAATGTGAGCTCACATGTGTTGTCTTGTTTCTCTTCATATGTTGTCTTTCTTTTATGCAATTTACTTTTAGCCGTGCATTTCATCTTCGAGCATTAGATTAACAATTGCTTGTTTTAGATTAAGGGGGGTTAGATTATCTTAATTTCACTTCAGTCTTGCATATACTTTGTAGGTGCTTCATAAGACTATGAACCTCGGATTAACAAATTAAATGGTTGGGAAAATACTACAACGGAATTAAAACAACATTAATTCGGCAAAACAATATCGTTGTGGGTTCATCTTGAAGACCCTGGGTTGTCATATATCTTCACCTAGGTTGCTTGGAGTTTTGTTTTGAGTCATATTACATGGATCCACCTTTGTATTGGTAATGGATTTGTTATCATCTCATCATGGATCTACGCTTGTGTCTAGTAGCCATGATTGTGTTCAATCGGTCTCTACTACCATGGATATGCATTGTATTGGTCGACATCCATGTTATGAGTTATATGATATTTGAGTTAGTGGTACTGCAGTAGCTTCCAGCCAACATCCTTGCATTAGATTTATTTTCTTTAGAAAACATTCACCTCTCGTATTCATTTAACTTCATGCTTTGGGGGGCATTCTGTTACACCGAAATCTTGCACTCTTCATCCATGTGTTAATCCTTTGCCTAATCCCCAAGTTTCTTTCTGCTAAAGTTGATTGAGATTGAGGTTTTTCCTCCTTTTTTCCTCTTTTGGAAGATCGACGCTCTTGTCATTCATGCTAGGAGCACCAAAGTCATTTTTCCCTTCATTCTAGGTGTGTCGGTGCTATATTTCCCACTACTAGAAGTGCCGACGACATTTTTTCCCTTCCTACTAAGTGCGTCGGTGGTGTTTTGAGGGCAAAAAAATGAAGCTTCAAGACCCTTCTCGAAGTTGGATGAGGTGGAGGTCTATCCCCTATTTCTAGGTGAGGTGGATTTTCAATTCCTAGCCTATAGGGAAGATCCCTTAGATCCCTCCTCCTAATCCTCAACCTATTATAACCCTTTAGCCTTATAAATTGAACCCTCTCTCCATTTGGAAGGGGGGAAGGTATATGGTACTCTTATGCTGGTGGAATTTCGAGGTGGATTACTATCTTGCTTTGGAGGCTTTGGCTTGGAATGTTGGATGGAATATTGTAGCGTTAATGCTAGGTTGTTATGTTCCTTCTCATTGTAATTCTATGTATCTCCTTTATTACATTAATACAATCCTCTTTCCCTAAATGTTGTTGTGTTGATGATGTTTAGAGATTTCTTCCTTAACTGTTATCTTAGATCAATTAAATGTTTAGATACACATATGCTATTTGTTTGTTTCCACATGCTTGACAGGGTTTTGTAGCTAAAGATGTGAATATTCTAGAGCTTGGATCAATAGAGAGAAGAGGATTTGCGAATATCAGGTAAGTGGTCTATCTGTGTCTTTGCATTTCTGATTGATCTAGAAAAGTAGATTGTATTTTCTTCTTGATTTTTTCTAGATCCCCTTGGACTAGGGAGATCTAGCTTGATTCGAATTGAGTATATTTATCCGATAACACTAGGAAAAATAAAGCATGATAAACCTTGGCTGGTACAGTTATCCACAGGTACGAAATGGAAAGTTTTAGAAATAGTTAAATAATGTGAAGTAAACTTGAATGGTTTTCCTATGAACGTGAACCTAAACATCCTACCATTAGGATCGTACGATATACTTATCAGCATGTACTAGTTGGAACAACACCATGTCATGCTCGATTTCTTACCCAATTCAATATTGTGTACAAATAGCCAAGGGAACCAAGCAAAGGTTCAAGGAATTTCAAAGAAAGTTTCTGTAACAAAAATATATGCCTTGTAAGAGAAGAAAAGTGTTACGAAAGTCTACAAGTTGTTCGCAGTAAACATCTGAGACATAGAGTTTGAGAAAGAACAACACAGAGAGGACTTTCCCATTCTTGTAGAATTCATGGACGTGTTTCCTGAGGAAATCCCTAGATTACCTATAAAATGAGTCCTAGAATTTTCCATTGAACTGACACCAGGATCAGCTCCATCTTCCAAAGCCCCTTACCGCATGAGTGCACCTGAATTGGTGGAAATCAAATTGCAATTACAGGAGTTGATAGAAAAATGGTATATCTTAACAAGTGTGTCCCCTTGGGGAGAACCAATATTGTTCGTCAAGAAAAAGGATTGTATGATGCCAATGTGCATCGATTACCATGAATTGAATAAAATAACTTTCAAAAACCGATACCCACTCCCTAGGATCGATGACTTGTTTGATCAGGTAGGAGGAGCCAAAATATTTTCAAATATTGACCTGCGATACAGATACCATTAGGTACAGATTTACGGATTCAGGATGAGGATATTCACAAAACCACCTTTCATATAAGCTATGGGCACTACGAGTTTGCAATGATGCCATTTGCATTGACCAATGCACCTGCAAACTTCATGTGCATGATGAATAGTATATTCAGTAACTATCTGGATAAGTTTGTTTTGGTATTTATAGACAAAATCCTAGTTTATTCTAAGAATGAAGAGGAACACAAAGAACACCTTCAAATAGTACTACAAGTGTTATGAGAACAACAACTTTATGCTAAGTTTAGTAAATGTGACTTTTGGAAACCACAAATACAGTACTTAGGTCATATTATCTCTGAGACCAGGATAGTTGTGGACCTGAAAAAGATTAGAGCCATAAAGGATTGACCTACCCCTACTAATGTCACAGACATTAGGTCCTTTTACAGATTAGCAGGATATTATCGAAAGTTCATTGAGAACTTCTTGAGAATAGCTTGTCCCATGACTGCTTTGCATAAGAAAGCAAATAAGTTCTTATGGACTACCAAGTGCGAGTAAAGTTTTCAAAATATTAAACATCTCTTGATGACCGCACCAATATTACAAATTGCATATCCCGATGGGGATTTAATCATTTGCACGGATGCAAGTGAGGAAGAACTCGAAGGAGTAATCTTGCAGAATGATCCTGCAATCTGTTATGAATCACAGAATTTAAAAAAGCATGATCATAACTACCCCACACACTATCTTGACTTAGTGGCCATCATCCACACTTTGAAGATGTGGAGACACTACCTCATGGGAAGGAAGTTCCTTCTGAATACAAACAATATGAGTCTGCAGTATTTATCTGATTAACAACATTTGAATGCAAGGCAAGATAGATGGTTTGCTTTCCTTAGTCAGTACCATTTTGAGCTAAAGCATATTAACATCAAAGAGAGAAAGGTTGTTGATGCTTTAAGCCGACAGACTCATATGATATCTGAGGTGACTTTAAGTCAAACTGATGCATATTTGCATTGGAGGATTAGAACGACCAACAAAGTTGATGCTTTCTATGTAGAAATTCTCAAGAAAGTCCAAGAGGACATGTTGTTTCAAAAACAAAATGAATACAAGGTAGACGAAGCAAGACTACTATGGTCCAAGCAGAGATTGTATGTTCTAGAAGGAGGGGACATTTGGTCTGGCATCCTCATGAAATTCCATCAGGAACCCTAGTCGAGGAACCCGAGATATCAAAACATGATATCCATTGACAAGAGACACTCTTTCTGGACTAAGTTAAAGGATGACATTGTGATGTTTATCGTGAAATGTCAGGAATGTCAGCTATTCAAAGCAAAGCATCAACATCCTTCTCAATTGTTACAGTCCTTACCCATTCCGGAATGGAAGTGGGAGGTCATTAGTATGGATTTTATCACTGTTCTACCGAAAAGTAATAAAAAAACTAATTATATTTTTGTAGTAATTGGCAAGCTATTAAAAGTAGCACACTTCATTCCTGCGAAGTTGACCTACAAGGCAGTGAACATTGCCAATATCTTCTTGAAGGACATATTTAGATTGCATGGGATACCAAAGGAAATCATCTTGGATCAAGATGTTAAGTTTACAGGAAACGTTTGGAGATATTTATTCTTCAAATTGGAGACGCAGTTGAACTTTAGCACTGCTTATCACTAGCAGAAAAATAGGAAGACAAAAAGAGTAAACCAGATTGTTGAGGACATGCTTTGGATGTATGTCATGAACAACCCCATTACATGGCAAAACTACCTGTATCTTGTAGAGTTTTCATATAACAATGGTTATCAGGCTTCCTCCAAGATGAGTCCCTTTGAGGTACTCTATCAATGGAAGTGTAAAACATCGGTTACTTGGGATAACCTAGTGTATCAGCTAATGTTAGGGCCTGATTTATTAATGGAATTGGAACAGTTGGTTACCAAGGTCCAAGTGAACCTTAAAGAAGCACAACATCACCAGAAACGTTATGCGAATCAGAAAAAGAAAGATAGATATTTTCAAATAGGCAACAATGTCTACTTGAAAGTAAAAGAAAAATGAATCTCATTGAGCTTGGGTAGGTGTGGTAAGTTAGCACCTAGATTTTGTGGACCCTTTGAAATACTGGCCAAGAAGGGGCCAGTGTCATATGAGATGGAATTACTCGTGTACGTAAGAATCCATAATGTTTTCCATGCATATTTTTTAAATAAATATGTTTATCATATGAAACATGTAATTGATTGGTCCTTATTATAGGTGGAACCTGAAGGTGATTTTTCCCTTGAACCTCTTCATATACTAGACAAGAGAGAGGTGCATCTCAGGAAGTGCACCGTAGTCCAGTTGAAAATGCAATGGAAGCAATTTGAGGCCGATGAGGCTACTTCGGAGAATGAAGCCACCATGAGAAAGGATTACACTGCCTTGTTTCATGATTTCATTCAAAGTCCCTAGAACAGTAGGGACGGTCTTATACTAAGCAGGGAGGGATGTAATATCCTGAATTTTGGACCTAACACTTATAGGCATGAGCCTATTGATTATGATGTTATCTTGATCTTTTATTTTGATATATTGGGTCGAAGACCCCACTGCATATGAACATGATGATTTGCTTTATATATTGGGAATAAACCAATTATTGATGATATATATGCTTGTTTGTGTTGGGCATGGACCCTAAAGCACATGATTGATGAGATGTTTTGTGTTGAGTGAGGATCTCTCATGCACATGGGCAATTAATGTTTTACGTTGATCAAGAATATCTAGAGCACATGAGTACTTACATTTCTATTTAGCGAGAAGATCTGGAACACATGAAAAGATAATTGGAAGTGCTGGGAATAAACCCTGGAGCCTTCCATGTTTATGTTTAGCATAAGCTCTGGAGCATCGTATCCTTGGCCATTGTATCCCTAGGTGTATCATACAAGTACATCCTAGCATCAGTGTTGAGCGAAGAGCTCTAAAATTGCACTAAGTTTGTAACTCCTTGTTTTTAGCATTGAGTATGGTCTCTAGTAAGCGCTAGGGGTTACTGGAAAGAATTAATAATTCCCACGTGAAAACGATTCGAGAAAAATATTGATCTCTTCAAACTTATTTATAAATGATTAAATGAAATTTCAAATTTCTGTATTCTCATCAAGTACTGAAGAACTACCATGTTATACATGGGAATATGACATGCAAGGCTGTTTAGAGTTTCCTAGTCTAGTAGAACTAACCATCTACCTTTTTGAACTTAATGAAGAAGTGTCATAATTCTAGGGATCATGGTATATGATTCCCAAAGACAAATGTTAATAAATGTTATATTATTATGTATTTTATACACGGTATGTATAAAGAATAAATATAGTAATAATATTAATAATGAAAGAAAGAAGGAAAATATTTATTCATTATTATTTATTACTAAAAGATAATAAATAGTATAATGCCTATTACCACCTAAGTTGCACTTAGTGGTTTTTATCAAGTGAGCCTGGTGAACTGGACAAAGATGATTTGTTCAGACTTTAGAAGACCTTCAAAAGTGCTTCTAGGAAGTGCTTGTTGTACTATATCACATGTTCATACCCCATGGGGGAGTTGTAATAAAATAATCTAGCATGATAGTGTCTATAAAAGACTCAGTCTCTTAGACTTTATTTGTAAATCCGATCAGCCCAGGGTATTTTTTCCCTTGGTTATTATTGGTTTTTGAATAAACGCCTGAGAATTTCTGAGTTTTTCACTCAATACCTCCAAAGTTGGGGTGGTCGGCTTGGCATTTAGGCCTATTGAGGTTATTAGAGTCTATGTGTCAATGTATAAACATGGTAGGCATCATGATAGAGTCATATGAACATGTCTAAGTCCCCCTAGGTTTTTAATTTTTTTAATTTTTTAAGTTTTTTTAATTTTAATTTTTCCACAAAACTTAGGCTATTTTTTAATAATCTAATTAGAAAAATTGGTTTTGTAATAAAAGTGGAATCGGAAAATAGTTTTAGTCTTGGGGGTGCCCCTTTTCAAGCTCAGAGTGGCACGTAAACCCATAGACCCTATTTTTGTAAATTTTGAATGATTTGTCCATCACTCAGGTCAAAAATCCCTAAAAATCAAATATTGAATATTTAATTGATAAATTAATTAAATAATGGAGAAAATTCAAAATCTTAAATCATTGGGATTTGCTCCGATTTGACTTAAATCAGTCTCATCGTCTTGGGATTGAATAGATCTCACCATTCTCTAACAGAAGGAGTTGATCTGGACTGAACATAGGGTATATTAATGCATGTAATCTTGGGAATTACACCTTCCTTCTCTCCTCCACACGTGTCGGCTCATCTGGATGAGTTTTGGTGGATGCTTCGGTTAGCAGGTTTAGGTGTCAGGAAGATCATCTCTTCGATTTATAGTTGCACTCAGTAAGACTTGGATAAAACTCAAATAGACTCAAATCAGTCTTAGATTCAGTCCACATGTAGCTGCAGTCTCTCTCTCCTTGGGAATTCCGCCCCCCCTGGTCTAGATTTCTTGTTTTTGCTATAAATAAAGAAGCCATTTCCTCTTGTTGGAGTTAGAGTTGGATTGAAGGGCTTACTATTGTAATATTTTGATTGTTGGAATAAATAATATTTGGATTCCAAATTGTGTAATCCTCTCATGTGTGTGGAATAAGCATTGTCTTGTGGCTATTGATGTTGCCAGTTTTTCTCCCAATTTTTGAATCTGAACCTTGTCTGGCTTGAATGATTTAGCTGAATCAATAGGAGTATAGTTGCGAAAGTATGATTACTTGTTTTTATATATATCATAGAATATATGGTTTAATATTTATCTTATACATGTTTAATAAGTTTATTTGCATGTAATTGTTGTCTCTTTTCCATATATATATCCATATCTCATAAGGTTTCATGTAGGATTGTGTGTTTAGATTTCAGGTAGCAAGGATTGGAAAACCCGTGAATCTAGTAGGAATACACTGTACATTCGACATTTTTGTGAAGGAATTTCCCCTTTGTATTCTACTAACAAGTTTCCATTGCAGATCCATCCAACAACAGGCCTTTCCCCTTCTCTTCCTCCATTCTAGTAAAATCAGTCTTATGGTTACTTGTTCTTCCTCTTATGATCATATATACTTCTAAAAATTTATTATACATTGTTATATCTAGTTCCTAAGATTCTTTTTCTTATATCTAAAATATCATAAAAATTTTCATTTTTTAAAGATAGATCTAGGTGTAGAAATCTCCTTTTTCAAAGCAGCTAAATCATAGATCTAAAGCTTGCTCATAAGGTGTTTTCTTTTTTCTGTTGTGTAAAGATTTAAATTCTGCAATAAATTGCATATCATATTGGCTGCCAAAACAGCAAGCCAAGATCCCAAGGAAAGCTTGCTTTCCTTTGTTCCCTTTTGCAAAACTAGATTAGCCCTTTTTAACAATTTTTTACTTTTTTTTTTTGGTAATTAGTGTGGTAACCCAAAACACTTTTAAAGTGTTTTTGGGCACATTTGATTTTAATTGATCACTATTTTTTAGCAGTTTTAACAAAAAAGAGAAGGATACTCTTCCCATTTTCCGACTCTTGGGAAAACTGGAGCTTCTCGTAGGCTTCCCCCACGACTGTGATTTTATTTTAGCTTGTTAAAATATTTTTGTAAGCCTTTCGATCCTAGATAAAAAGGACCAAAGTGAAATTTAGTTTTCTTATTATTGTAACCCATAGTAATAATAAAAGGAATATCTTCGAGTAGGCTCTTTCGAGCCCGTTCCCCATCCCCTAAGCGGGGTCCGCGTCTATTTCACTTTTTTGCATCTTTTCCTTTTTTTTGTTCTAGTTTAGTCTTATCATGCACGATTGTATACTTTGATAACATTTTTCATTATTTGATATTTTGAATCCAAACTAATCATACTACTTACCCCACGACTTCTCGATTGACCCGAAAGGGGAAAGAGATGCGTGGTAGGACTAATTAGAAAACTTTTGATTTTCTTCTGTTTGCTGATTATCATTAATTTCTATAAGTAATTTTTCTAAAATCAACCCCCTCCTTTATTTCCCGATTGAGGTCCACTTGGACTGAAAAAGGTTCCTAGAGGCTTTTTCCTTCTAAGAAAATACATCCTTTAAAATTCACTAAAATTGACAAGACTCCAATGTGTATGCTCTACACTCGGCTGTGGTTCATCTAATCATTCAAGCTACATAAAAAGCAACGTGAGTGAGTATATTAATTAGTTTTTACCTTCCCCAACTAACCACCATCAGGCAAAAATCCAACGCCTCGATTAAACCATAATGGTGGAAAAATACGCAAAGGAAGTGGGAACTCCTAAAAAGTGACCTTGAGGCGTTGATCTTTGTTACACCTTCAGGGTATTATGAACACAATCTCAGAGACTCCATTCAGCCCACGCATTCCTTGCGGGAGCCGTGAAGGTTTATTTTTGGACATACTCCAAATACCCCTCGAGTATATCTGGAGTCCCCCCCTCGCATAATTTTAATCAACTCATATTTCACATTAACTTCAAACATACGAAGAGTCAATCACAAAACATTCACTCCAAGCACATGCAAGTACATTGATTATTTCATGACTCCATTTTAAGGCATTGGCTATTTTATTTCTTTCTATATATATATATATATTGTGTCTCATCATTGTGCTTTCATGTCCTCATTTTTTATCCTGTCATCTATGGTGGTTTATGGATAAATTTCGAACTCCTAAGTAACTCATTCAGTTTAACATCACCATACTAAATAAAATTTCCTTAGTAATTTAATAGGGTCTACCCCCCTTCGCTTCATTAAGAGTCGATCCTAAACGGAGGAGTCAAGAACAAGGTGATAGACTTAACTCGGGACTTGCCCCCAAGGACACACTGAGTGGCTTGAATATTTCTACCACATTCCCCCCTAAGTGTGTGAAAGGTGGGAACGCTTTTTTTGGCACCGTTGTCGGGGATAGATATTTTTATTCCTGAGTACGAATTAGCTTAACCTTTTTCTAAACAACTAAAAATATATTAAAAAAAATTGATTGATCTTGTCCTTAAAAAACGTAAAAATGAAAAGTTGATCCATCTGGCGAATCCACTGTCTAACATCCCTCCAATAATTTCTACCGAAATAAATATCCATCAATTATTCAATCCTCTCCGTGATCCCGAAAGGTTTATTAGGGAAAGATTGAATAAGAAGAATTCTCATAGAAACCTTGAATATTTAGGAGACCAATCCCTCTCATATATCCATCACATATTTGTAGACAGTCATATTCACCAATCTCAAGAAATGAAGGAATTCTTCAAACCCCTTGACTTTTCTTAGATAGAAGGTGCTCCCCATGCCATTCCAAATGATGCCATCAATAAGCTCCCCATATTTCATGGCAATAATTCGATCACTTCCAAGTCTCTCCTTCGAAAGTTTTAAAAGCACCTGGTCAGTTACTACAATGAAGATGCCCATGACCATGACGATATGAAAATGAATCTTTTTCTTTATCCTTAGAATATGATGTTGGAGAATGGTACTCCGACCTAGATGATGATTCCTATAAAAATCTTAGTGAATTCCTAAATGGTTTTAAGAAGAAACGGGGAGAAAAGAAGGAACCAAGACATTTTTTTGCTTCCCTTCGTAGCATAAAGAAGATGGAGAATGAAACCATGGATGAATTTAACACTAAATTCAGGGGTGTGGTTGCGGACCTTCCTAGAGACATCAAGCTAAAATATGCCTCTATCCTTATATCCTACATCGAATATTTCACCAGTTATTTAAGGTACCAGTTAAGAGATAAAGAGTTGGTCGATCTAAAAAATGCCCAGGAATTGGCCAAGAAAATAGAAAAGAACATGTAGTCTTCAGGCAAGTCCAATGTTCTAGGTTACACTAGGGTAAACACTTCCTACAACAAAGATAAGGGTAAGGCTATTGAATCATAAGAAAAGGGAACTTCTAAAGATCCCATGGAAAAGGTAAAGGACATGATAAAAAACTTGGTTACTAGTAAAAACCAACTTATGGAAAATCATTCTGCACAATTAAATCATATGCAAAATAGAATAATTACAATGTAAAGGATTAATGGACCTAGGAACTTTAAGCCTAAATAGAATCAAATGTATTAAAAGAAATCTCCTCGGGAAGAACATAGGATTTCAAACCAGTTAAACTCAACTAAGATGGTAGAAGAAACAATTCCATGGTGTAGACCTTGTGAACAATTCCACCAATAAAGCACTTGTTATGTTGCAAACCAAGTTATGGAACATGGACTTCCCGAGGTTAGTAATCAGGAAAAAACATAAAGTGAGTCTAATCATGTGTACATGGTAGGCCAAACCTACCCTTTATCAAACCAGAATTGGCATCAGGCCACAGATTATAGTCATGAGAAGGACCTCCTTTCCAACATATATAGTGAAATGCCTACTCTAGAAAGAATTCAGGAAATGAATAAGGATAGATTCAAGGGTACAGTTTATCAAAGAAAGGAGAAGCAATCACCATATAAACAATACAAGCAAAAGGTAACCACTCCTCCTCTCCCAAATCGCCCTTTTATCCCTAAATAAAATATTGACATGGGAGAATGGATAAATAGAGCTAAGGTTCATGTTTATGCAACTGATGTCCTTAAAATTCCTGGTCAAAAAGAAAAATTGTTTAAAGCCATAGAGGATAGTCAAAGTAAAACTCATAATATTGCCAAAGAAGATCCTCTCCCTAATAATAATTGTATATTTTAAGTTGAGCATATTGAACTGATGCATATGCCTATAGTCCTCAACAGTGTTGATTCGAAAAGAGAAGACCACTCACCTTTTTATGTCTCTCTCCTAATTGATAACCTTCTCATTCATAACTGCATGTTAGATTCATGTGCTTCATCAAATGTCATTACAAGAAAATTAATGGAATAAATAAATCTAAGGGTCACCTGACCTTACCACAATGTTTGTGAAATGGATGCAAGAGAAGTTGAGGTGGTAGGGATAATCTTAAACCTACATGTTCAGTTGTCCAAGTATCCTGACATGGACATGTCAATGGATGTGGTAGTGATCTATGTTCCAGATAATTAGGGTATGTTGCTATCTAGAAAGTGGGCTACAACTCTTGGTGGGTACATTCAAATGGATTGGACATATGCTACTATACCTGCATCAAAAAACACTAGGGTGATACTCCATAGAGAGAAGTTAAGGAAACAACATGTCGAAAGCCTGAAAAATCCTAGAAATCAATTTGTTCATTTCATTGATAACTTTGGAAACTATGCTATCTTGTCAAATTTCATGGCCCTTATTAAGGAAAACATTAAAGATGCAAAGACAGATGAATTTTGGAAAATGTACTTTGACGGGGCTTATTCCAAAGTTGGAAAGGGTGTAGGCATCGTGATAATGTCTCTTTCAAATAAATTCTACAACTTTGCTTTCAGGTTAGAGTTTGAAGAATCAAAAAATGTAGCTGAGTATGAGGCATTGATTCTAGGGTTAGAAACCGTTAAAGACATGGGGGTAAAGATGTTGAAAATAAAAGGTGATTCAAACTTAGTTTTCCTCCATATTAAGAATTAGTATCAATGCAAAAATGACAGATTAAGGAAATATAAAAATGCCATATGGGACACCATGGAATGGTTTGATGCAGTTAACATTGAAAAGGTCCCTAGAGAAATGGATGGGTTAGCAGACAAGTTGGCAGTAGCAGCATCCACCCTCCAACCATCAGATGAAATGATTAATGGGAATATAAAAATGGAAATTAATTTGAAACCTTCAATTCCAAATAATGTAGATCACTGGAAGGTGTTTAAATATGATGAGAAACTCTTGAGATTCATCCATAATCTCCAAGAGTTTGAAGGTTGCAAGATCAATTATCAGCAAGAGGGTAAAAAGTATCTTGAATGCGAGGATAATGAAAGAAATCACATCCCGAGTAGCCTTATAGCTTTTGAAAATATGTTTGATCGACAGGATCATCATAAAAACAAAAAAGAATAAATAAAAATTGGGGATTATATGGAAATAAACATAGGAATTGATAAGGACCCCAAGTTAATAAAAATTGGAAAAGGTAGTTTGGAAAAGGAAAGGAATAGTTTGATCAACTTAATAAAAGAATATAGAGATGTGTTGGCCTTTAGTTATGGTGAACATAAATCCTATCAGAAGATGTGTTTCAACACACTATTCCCCTCACAGAAGAGGCCAAGAAGGTCAAGCCTTTCCGACAAAAACTTAGGCGAATAAATCCTAAGTTGGTCTCCATTGTGCAGAACGAACTTCAGAAGATGTTAGCAGCAGGGATCATAGCACCTACAAGACATTCATCATGGTGATCCAACTTAGTTGTTGTCAGAAAGAAGGATAGGTCAACTAGAATATGTATAGATTTAAGAAATATTAATACATCATTCCTTAAAGATAATTACCCATTTCCCGACATGGAAACATTTCTTCAAAGAGTAATGGGATTAGGAATGATGTCCATGTTGGATGGATTTTCCAGTTATAACCAAGTGTTGGTAAATAAAGAGGATCAACATAAAACCACATTCACCACACCTTCAGGAACCCACAAAAATTTATGAATTCCTTTTAGCTTATTAAATGCTGGTGCCACCTTCCAAAGGGCCATGGATTTTCCTTCAAAGAACTCATAGGAAAAATAATCGAAATATATCAAGATGACTTAATTGTTTTCTCAAAAGAAATATCTTACCACATAAGTCATCTTAGGAAGGTTTTCATAAGATGTCGAAAATATGGTATTTCCTTAAACCCTTCCAAGTCAATCTTTGGGGTTGATGAAGGCAAGTTGGTGGGACACATCATTTCTAAGGATGGTGTCAAAGTCGATCCTGAGAGAGTTGAAGACATTAAGAAAGTCCCCTTGCCTAATAATATTAAATCTCTCTAGTATTTCAATGGTCAAATTAATTTCATAAGGAGATTCATCCCAAATTTAGCATAATTAATAAAGCCTCTACAAAAATTGTTTTAAAAAGATGCTAAATTTGAGTGGACAGATGAAGGGAAAGATGATTTCAAGTCTATAAAAGATTCCATATCCAGGTCCCCAGTCTTGATAAGACCAGATTAGTCCAAGGAGTTTTAGATATTTTCCTTTGCCTCATAGGACACAATTGCTGGTGTTTTTCTTCAAAAGAATAAGGAGGGACAAGAGAAACCTATAGCCTTTATTAGTAGAGCCTTGAACATTCAGAGTTGAAGTATACCACCATGGAGAAATATGATTATGCTCTTGTCAAGTCCCTTAAACATTTCAGAACTTATGTAGGATACTCCAAAATCATTGGGTATGTACCCCATGCAACCATTAAGGATATCATGTCTCAACATGATTGTCTAGGAATCAAGGGTAAGTGGGTTTCAAATATTCAGGAGTATGATTTAGAGATAAAACCTACTATGTTAATTAAGGGACAAGGTCTTGCAAAGATGTTGACCCAAGGAAATGAAAAGGCCTTAGGAATAATATGCCAGAATAGTGATCTAGAACAATGTGTGTAAGACGAGCTTCAGAGATTAGAGAAACACCCTTAGTATACCGACATCATATTTTTCCTTCGTAAGCTTACATGCCCTAATCACCTACTTGGCCATAAAAGAAGAGAATTAAGGTTAAAAGAAACTAAGTATTTTTTGACAAAGGATTGTTTGGGTTGGAGAAACCCTGATGGTTTAGTACTTAGATGTGTCGATGAACCTGAGTCCAAGAAACTCATGGTTGAGTTCCATGCAGGATTTTGTGGTGGACATTTTTCAGCAAGAACAACCACCCATAAAATCCTTAGAGTATGCTACTATTGGCCAAACCTTTTTTCAAATGTGCACAAGTCTGTCAGAGTTTGGCCCCAGTGTCAGTTGTTCATTGGAAAGAATCAAATGAAGGCCTTGCCTTTAAATTCGATAGTAGTCCAAGCCCCTTTCCAACAGTGGGGGCTTGATTTCATCGGTAAGTTCAAGGATAACTTGAGAAATGGTTATTCTTGGATTCTCACCCTAACTGATTATTTCACCAAGTGTGTAGAGGCGATACCCACCAAGAAGGCAATTGATGTTGTAGTCATGGATGTTTTAGAAGATAAGATTATCACAAGATTCGGTGTCCCAACCAGAATCATCATAGATAATGGCCTGTGCTTTGTTTCCTCTGAGATCTCATCCTTTTGTTTCAATTATAGTATTGTCTTATCCCAGTCATCCAACTATTATCCCCAAGTAAATGGTCTAGCTGAGTTAAGTAATAAAAAATTAATGACCATAATCAAGAAAATTGTTGGTGCTAATAAAAAGGCTTGGGATAGAAAGATCAAGTTTGCATTATAGGCCAATAGAATGAAAAAGAAAAGTTCAACCGGAAGGAGTCCTTTTGAACTTGTCTATGGCCTATAAAGCTTCTAGTGTATCGGCTTCTCCAGGCCTTTAGCTCAAACCAGGATGCCATTCAAACCAGAATCAACCAGTTGATTGAGTTAGATGAGAGTAGAATAAATTCCCTTGACCAAAGTATCAAAAATTCAAACAAAGTCCAGAGAACCTTTGATAGATCTGCCCAGCTTGGATCCTTTCAAGTAGGTGACATAGTCTTGCGTTGGGACAAATGGTGGGAGAAAACTGGGAAACACAGAAAGTTTTTCAGCTTATGGTTGGGGCCATATATCATTGATGAAGTAGCAGGAACAAATTCTTTCTATCTAAATGACCTAGAAGGAGAAAGGTTAAGCCTACTAGTAAATGGATTTCTCCTAAAGATGTTCTTCACCGAGATGATTTTATGCCTTTATTGGAATCGATGGTTTCAGGGCCAATTTCTAAACCTTGCACTGCATGTATTTTTAAATTTCATGTATCATATTGTTGTATTATAGATATTGTCGTATTATAGATGTTTTGTACCATAGTACTAACCTTGAAATTTTTCTTGTGTATATTAGTCTTGTAAAATATTGTTTTTGTATACATAATAGACTAATTATGTAAATTAATCTGCTTTTACAATTGATTTCTTTTATATACATGTTACTAACAAGCTTTAATTGCTATGCAGGACCCAGAGATTCCAGAGTTCTCACATCCTCTTCTTTGATCAGAAGATTAGTCAAAGCATGTGTCCCTAGATGGAGCCAGATATTATCACCTAAGTTGTACTTAGTGGTTTTTATCAAGTGATCTTGGTGAACCAAACAAAGATGATTTGTTCGGACTTCAGAAGACCTTCGGAAGTGCTTCTGGGAAGTGCTTGTTGTACTATATCACATGTTCATAGCCCATGGGGGATTTGGAATAAAATGTTCTAGCATGATAGTGTCTGTAAAAGACTCAATCTCTTAGACTTTATTTGTCAATCCGATCATCCCATGGGGTTTTTCCCCTTGGTTATTATTGGTTGTTGAATAAACGACTGATAATTTCTGACTTTTTCACTCAATACCTCCAAAGTTGGGGTGGTCGGCTTGGCATTTAGGCCTATTGAGGTTATTAGAGTCTATGTGTAAATGTATAAACATGCTAGGCATCATGATCAAGTCATATGAACATGTCTAATTCCCCTAGGTTTTTAATTTTTTAAATTTTTTTAGTTTTTTTAATTTTATTTTTTCCACAAAACTTAGGCTATTTTTTAATAGTCTAATTGGAAAATTTGGTTTTGCAATAAAAGGGGACTCGAAAATCAGTTTTAGTCATGGGGGTGCTCATTTTCAAGATTAGAGCACCATCTAAACTCATATATTCACTTTTTCTAAGTTTTGAGTGATTTGTCCATCACTCAGGTCAAAAATCCATAAAAATTAAATATTGATTATTTCATTGATAAATTAATTAAATAATGGAGAAAATTCAAAATCCTAAATCATTGGAATTTGCTTCGATTTGACTGAAATCAGTCTCATCGTCTTGGTATTGATTAGATCTGACCATTCCTTGACAAAAAGAGCTAATCTATACTGAAGAGAGGGTATATTAATGCATGCAATATTGGGAATTATGCCCTCCCTCTCTCCTCCACACGTGTGGGCTCATCTGGATGAGTTTCAGTGGATGCTTAAGTTAGCAGGTTGAGGTGTCAAGAAGATCAGCTCTCCAATTTATAGTTTGATTTAGTGAGACTCATATCAAACTCAAATAGACTCATATCAAGCTCATATTCACCCCACATGCAGTTGCAGTCTCTCTCTCCTTGGGAATTGTGGCCCCCTGGGCTAGATTTCGTATTTTTGTTATAAATAAAGCAGCCATTTCCTCTAGAAAGAGTTAGAGTTGGATTGAAGAGATTTCTATTGTAATACTGTTTTAATCTTTTTATTGTTTGAATAAAGAATATTTGAACGCCAAATTGTGTAATGCTCTCATGTGTGTGGAATAAGCATTGTCCTGAGGCTCTTGATGTTGCCAGTTTTTCTCTCAATTTCGGCATCTGAACCTTGTATGGCTTGAATGATTCAGCTGAGTCAATAGGAGTATATTTTGGCAAGTAATATTACTTTTTATTCCGTATCTCAAATCATATATGTTTGAATTTCTAGCTTATACATGTTTAATAAGTTTATTTGCATGTAATTCTTGTCTCTTTTTCATATATATATCTAGATCTCATAAGGTTTTGTGCAGGATTGTTTGTTTAGTTTCCAGGTAGCAAGGATTGGATGAGCCATGGATCTAGTTTGACTCCACTGCACATTTCCCCTCTGTATTCCACTAACAAGTTTCCATTGCAGATCCATCCAACAACAGGCCTTTCCCCTTCTCTTCCTCCATTCTAGTAAAATTAGTCTTATGGTTACTTGTTCTTCCTCTTATGATCAGATCTACTTCTAAAAATTGATTATACATTGTTATATGTATTTCCTAAGAGTCTTATTTCTTATATCTGAAATCTCATAAAGAATATCATTTTTTAAAGATAGATCTTGGTGTAGAAATCTCCTTTTTGCAAGGAGCTAAATCGTAGATCTGAAGCTTGCTCATAAGGTGGTTTCTTTTTTCTATTCTGTAAAGATTTAAATTCTGCAAGAAATTGCACATCATATTTTCTGCCAAAACAGCAAGCCAAAATCCAAATGAAAGCTTTCTTTCCTTGGTTCCCTTTTCCAAAACTAGATTAGCCCTTTTTAATAATTTTTTACTTAGTTTTTTTTTTGGTAATTAGTGTGGTGACCCAAAACACTTTTAAATTATTTTTGGGCACATTTTTTTTAATTTTCCTCTATTTTTTAGCATGTTTAACAAAAAGGAGAAGGAGACTCTACCTGTTTTCTGACTCTTGGGCAAACCGAAACTTCTCGAAGGCTTGCCCCACCGCTGTGATTTTATTTTAGCTTGTTAAAAGCTTGTTGTAATCCTTTGGATCCCAAATAACAAGGAACAAAGTGAAATTTAGTTTTATGATTATTGTAACCCATAATAAAAAAAAGGTAATATCTTTGAGTAGGCTCTTTCGAGCCCCCTCCCCATCCCCCCAGGGGGGATCCGCGTTCGTTTCGCTTTTTTGCATTTTTTTTCCTTTTTTTGTTGTAGTTTGGTATTGTCATGTAGGATTATATACTTTGATAAAAAAATTCATTATTCCATATTTTGAATCCAAAGTATTCATACTACTTACCCCACGACTTCCCGATTAACCCAAAAGGGGAAAGAGATGCGTGGTAGGACTAATTAGAAAACTTGTGATTTGCTTCTCTTTTCTACTTATCATTAATTTCTATAATTAATTGTTCTAAAATCAACCCCATCCTTGATTCCCTGATTGAGGTCCAGTTGGACCGAAAGAGGTTCCTGGAGGGTTTTTCTTCCTAAGAAAACACATCCTTTAAAATTTAGTAAAATTGACAAGACTCTGGTGTGTATGCTCTGCACTTGGCTGCGGTTCATCCATTCAGTCAAGATGCATCAAAATCAATGTGTGTGACTAGATTAATTAGTTTTCACCTTCCCCAATTAACCACCATCAGGCGAAAATCCAACACGTCAATCAAACTATAACGGTGGCAAAATACCTAAAGGAAGTGGTAACTCCTAAAAAGTGACCTCAAGGCATCGATCTCTGTTACACCTTTGGGGTATTATGAACACAGTATCAGAGAATCTATTCATCCCACACATTCCTTGTGGGTATCCATGAAGGTTTATTTTTGGACATACTCCAAGTACCCCTCAGATATATCTGGATTCCTCCCCTGGCATAATTTTAATCAACTCATATTTCACATTAACTTAAAACATACCAAGAGGCAATCACAAAAAATTCACTCAAAGCACATGCAAGTACATTGATTATTTCATGACTCCATTTTAAGGCACTGGTTATTTTATTTCTATATATATATATTGTTTCTCAGCATTGTTCATTCGTGTGCTCATTTTTTATCTTTTCATCTATGGTTGTTTATGGTTGAATTTCAAACTCCTAAGTAACTCATTTAGTTGGACATCACCATACTAAATAATTTTTCCTCGGTAAGTTAATAGGGTTTACCCCCCTTTGCTTCATTAGCAATTGAGCCTAAACAGAGGAGTCAAGAACAAGGTGACAAACTTGACTCGGGACTTGCACCCAAGGACACACATAATGGCTTGAATATTTTTTCCATGTTCCCCCCCATGTGTGTGAAAGGCGGTAAGAATTACTACAAAATTCTAACAGGGAACTTCTTAAATGTTCCTAAGTTAAAGTATTAAAATTTACCCAAATTAATTAAAAAGGGTTAAATCAAGAAATCAAGGATTCTTGATTTAACTGCCCCTTTGACTAAAAATTTTGTCTATAAATTCTCAAGCCAAGGGAAGGCTTGGGGTGCTAATATATCTTTTGGATTCATTATTTCTTCCTATTTTACTTTAAGATATTTCTTAGAGAACTTTTTCCTGAAAGGAAAAAGGAGAACTGATCTAGACCTAATATATGAGTTAGGGAAACCCTACCTTAGGATATCTAAGATACTTGCATGTTGGAATCTAGCTTCGAGGGATCTGGATTGAAACCAGGAATGGTTTCAGGTCATGGTTGGGTAGACGTGGTAGTACCCAAGTGACTCGGTCATCTAATACAGAGGTCAGAGTATCCTTATCAATTGTTAATGCTAGTTATTTGAGTGTGCAGGTTTCAACCATTACAGGAGCTTCAATGTACAAGTATTAAGCCATAGACTTCTATTCCATTTTTTAGAATAAATGTTGGCTATATTAGTCAAATGTTTTGATTACATTTTATAACCCTAGGTGTTTGTTTTTTGTTTAAATATTCTAGGGTTTACATTTTAAATAATAACCCTAGGATGTACTCTATTTCCTATGCTAGATTCATTTAGGGTATATTCATTTAGTTTACTTCTACAATATCAATTCATCTGTAAATATTTATCAAGGGTTTTTCACGTTGGATTTACTTCTAGATTACTTTCACTTCTTAAACTGAGTCTCCTACAAACTAGGTTTCATTTCATATCTATTACATATCTGTTTTGGGCCTATATACTCTACTGACATATTTCATTTCTCAGCAGATCCATGCTTAATTAAATACTAGTCCAGATCTATGCTTCATTTAAGACCTAAATTTAATTTACAATCATCTGATTATATTAACAAGAAAACTAATCAGGAAACCATTAGTATATAACCAGTATATTATTGGTAAATATATATATATATATATATACACACTAATATTTAAAATATAGAACTATAAATCTAATCTACAACATCATAATTACATCTAAGAACAAATTATAAACATCCCATACTAAATCAAGATAAAAACCAACAAAGTCCTTTCAAGGTCTGTATAATAAATTTACAATAAATACCAACCCATCTCCATTAAAATAAACATTATCAAAATCAAATAAATAGAGCAAGTATCGAGACCATTCATTGTTCCATGATCTAGTCCCTCTTCCAAATCAAATTTATAGAATCCGAACCATATGGCATAAATCAAAATTGTCCCATCTAATATTAATCACATCCATCATATAAATAGATAACTAAAGTAGCATTACAATAATTAAATTAAGAACCCTGTAAGCGGAATGAGGTCGGAAGTTCGAGTCCTGTGGGCACTCAGAATACCCAAATAAGAACCACATTATTATTTATACACAAAAATCACTTAATAACCAATCCATTTCACCAAGGTCATAGGAACGAATCCTTTAGACAACCAATTTCCATTTCACATACATAAAAGAAAATACGGTGCTCAACCATAATAATGTTATACACATCAATCTATTTATAAACCCTTAATACAGTGAACGACCTAGGCTCGAATACTGTAGGGTATTATTCTTTTGTTACACAACCACATTGTATCATTTTACACGTTGGTTATATTATTAAAATCAAATACACCCTTTATGTTAGATTTTTATCATTCAAGCTAGCATTATCTTAGGATCTTTAACTAAGAGAATAACAAGCACATCAATAAAGCATAAGAGACAATAGACACAAATATTTTCCTCGGGGAAACCATAAAGGAGAAAACCACGCAACTTCCTCAGAGATAGAATCAACACCAAAAGTAAAACCCCAAAATAGTAAGATGATCTCCCGATAGCAGTAGTCTCTTTCTCTCTTGTCCCAGCAACTTCTTCTCTCTCAGCTAAGTGCTACAACTAAGTGTGAGTGAATGTGTGTGTGATAAATAGAGAGGATCACTCTCTATTTATATTCTTTCATTCACTTAATTTCCACTTCAACATGTCGACCCCACTTAACAATTACTTACTAGGGCCGACATATCTAAGAGAATCTAATAACCGTAGAGCCCCTCAACTGTGGGGAATTTTCCCCTCCAATCAATAAGGAGGATTAACCTTAAAACAATGGTAGGGACTATTGCCCCAAATTACAATAACTCACCGAGATCTGACTTCTCTAGGATAGTCTAATAACCTTAGTGCCCCACAACTACTCTAGGATAGTCTAATAACCCTTGATCAATAAGGAGGGTTACCCACAATGACTTTACATGACTTGTTTACATTATTGAATCTCCTGATAGGAATATCAGGGCATGACATGACTCAAGTACATTACTAACACTTCTCAAAATAAAAATCGGCGTACAATACATAAGATATACAATTGAATACATTCTGAAGTTACAAATACATCAACACTCCCTCTTAACTAGGAAGGTATTCTCTCGACGCAATTTTATCAGCACAAGTCTTCTTCTCTGTATCATCTGGATTATATTCATCTTCAAGTCATCTTCATCTAGATCTGGATCATCACTCGATATGGATCATTATCACTGTATCTGGATCATCACTCGATCTAGATCATCATTTTTGGATCATCACTGGTCATCATCACGGGTACTGTCTCTTGATTCTTCTTGTCATAGGAAGTTCTACAAAGCCATCCCTTTTTCATGTTGGTTGTAGGCCTAGCCTCCAAGTAGGTCTTCATATTCTTCATCACTTGTATCTAACCGAGTCAAAAAGGCCCGCCAAACACTTACATCTGACCATGGTCAGAAACTCATCACAAACCTTGTCAGAAGGCTCAACACTTATATCTAACCGTGATCCCATACTCAATTGTACCCTTTAGGTACCTTACTGCATTCTTTGCAATGATCAGGTGAACATGTCTCAATGTGTTCACAGCAAAGAAAATATATGGTCTCGTATTCGTTAGGTACATCAAGGAAAAAGTCATCTGACGATACATCGTGGCATCAACTGTCTCTGATGAAGCAAAACTCAATAGCTTCATGTTCGATGCCATATATGTGGTCATGTCCTTGTAGCCCATCATCCTAAACCTCTTCAGGATCTCTACTACATACTTCCCTTGTCCCAGGAAGATTCTGCAACACTTCCATGTGTAGAAAGTAGTGCATCATATCCAAGTCCTTCATCTCGGACTCGATAGCAAGTCTCCTTCTTGCAACTTTAATGAGTTCCTCTTTTCTGTCAGGAACAAGTCATTGACATATAACAAGAGCATCATTAGTCTTCCACCTTCAACCTTGAAGCCTAGGATGGAATCCGCTTTACTCTCAGTAAATCCTAGAGTCATTAGTAATCTTTCCATCCTGTCGTACCATGTCAAACCTCAGGATATTCTATAGTCACTCCTCCGAAGCAAAGCATCATTCTACCTCTATCTTTCATACTGTATGCACTGAAACATTATGTACTAGAGTTACAAGTAGCTTCCTCTTCTACTAATATTCTATGTATCCTTTTAGGATCACTGGATACCAAGATTCTCTATCTTGAACCTTTTCAAAATTTCTTCTTGTACCCATCTGTGAGCTTGTCATCTTATTTAAGCTCCTCATGTATGTATTATCCCATGGGTGTCCTCTAAGCTCATGCAAGCCCTTATTTCATTTCCACACATGATTCTTCCTATCATGTGTCTCAACTCCCACTGGCTGAAAATGTCTCTTCGTATTCTATGCCTTCTTTTCATTGAGAAGCCTCATGCTATGAATCTTGTCTTGTATTCCACGATGTTTCCATCTACTTCATGATGGAACTACGAACTTCCCTTCAAGTCACGATACTGCATCCTAGACATCAAGCTTCTTGAATTGGTCTTTCCTTTCTTCTTGGCTACTTCTTCATAGTTGGAAGGTTCTACATCAACGATGTCACTGCATTCATCATATTATTCTTCATCTTGAATTGTCGTCACTTGTTCTTCGGAACAAGTCTCATCCGTATTTTCTTGTAGGTGATTGTACGCATTCTTTCCTACAATTCAAATGCATTTGTATGGTTAGAAACATTTCATAAGGCATTATCATAATGGTAAATTTTTATGCATAAATATATGATCATGCAGCTATTTTAGCCAATACAACATTCATCCATATCTCACGGAAACTTTCTATATGCCTTTTATCTCTATGAGGACAACATTAAGATTGTGCACTAATCCAATATGTCAGCAAAGAGGTTTCATTCTAGATAAGTAACAATGGAGATTTGTATAGCACCATGAGCTACTTACCCATCACATGCATATTAGTAGTATATTTTCATTAATGCAAACATTATATCATTAATGCAAACATTATATCATGCATAATACATCAACTGAATATAAACAAATGCATATCAAAAACAATATCATGAAATTACAATTGAATACTTATCTTTATTGGTTTTGAGCGTAGAATCCTTCTTGAGCCTTCAGCTTCATCATCTTATTCATTCATAATAGCATCGTTTCTTATCCAAATGCTAAGATGGATAAGAGGTTATTCAAGAGTTGAGTTCTTTATATTCCTTATCGCTTGAGGGATCTTCTTTTTATGGTGAGATCTTGATATTCAGTTTCTCCCATCTTCTTTTCTCTTATTATGAGTCAAGCTTCTTCTTGTGTGCACTCTTCCCAGAGTCTGTTGAAAGTAATCACTTCCTTGTGGCACACATTCCTCGAATGAGTGAATCCCATGATCTAGAAGGCCATTCAAGGTGGCTATAACCACTTCTAGATTCTCCACTTCTTCTTCTACTTCTACAAGTTGTTCTTTTGATTTGAGAGACCCTTCTAAGGTATGATTGTATGGTCTTTGCATTCTAGATCTTCACATTCTTCAACTATTTTCTCAAATTCATATTTTGATTTATGTTGTTCCCTTCAAATAGTTTGGTCAAGGAATCAAACATCTCTTTCAGTGTCTTTAGGGAAGACACTTGTGGTATCAGGTGATCCGTGATTGAATCAGCAATGATCTTCTAATCCTTGACCAAGTTCTTCTTGTGTAAGGCTTTTAGCCTCATCTCCCTCTGGAACTGGAACCTCTCTACCTATGTAGGTGTCCAATTCATTTTCTTTTGAGAGATCATATACGTCCATGCTTGGAGTTGTCAACTTCACCAAGCTTATCATCAAGCTGATGTGATAAATCACTTTGAAATGAGAACCTCAAATGAAAATAGAAAAACATTAGATCTTACTGATTTGAGGTGTTCGTCCTGGTTCCAAAGCTCGCTGATCTAAGGTTTTTCAAAGAAACTATAATTTTCAAAACTTGCAAACTTTCAGATCTTATTGGATAGAGAGATATACCTCTTCAAGGTGATCTGTCCAATGTACTCCTTTTCTGAAAATAGTGGAGGGAAGCTCCCAGACTAGGAAGCCCTAGATTACCAATTTCTTCTACATAAATGCATGTTATTGTTTATGCGGTATCTCTGAAAGTAATTCCCCTCTATTTCTGTAATTTTGTACTAAGGTAACCTCATCTATCTCTATTTCAAAACCACAGGTTTCATTAGAATTGGTTTCACCAATTGGTACTTATGATATTTTTACCAAGGTGACCGGTTTCATAATTGTTCAACATAGCAAAGTTGTACAGAATATCACAAGTCTTTATTTCATCTTCTGGGTATGAAAACTTTCCCACAAAAAGTAAATTTTGCTCCACTTTTGGAACATCTTTATAAATTTGATTTGGACCTTTGTAGCCCGAGATATAGCAACTCTCCCCAGGTGTCCTGTTTAGGGATGAATCCGCGAAGAGGATGGAACCTTAACTTGCAGGAATCATATCTCCTAGAATATAACGAATATGAGGCCGAAACTTGGAAACGCTGTACATCAAGAATTTATTTTTGACCTGTGAAAGTTTCAGCCCCTGATACTTTTTAAATCCTGCAATATAGAGAATGTACCAAAACTTCTCAGTTTCAGTATTTTAGGGTTTTTGAGGCCCGGGGTCAAACTAGGGCTTGAATTTCCTGGAGTTTAACCCAACCAAAAATCTTGAACCAGGTCTCTAAACTTCAATTTTGATGAGGAGAGAAATCCTATTCCGGGTTCACTAAAAAATTCCTCTTCTAAGAACAAGGGGATTTCACTTAGTGAACATCTCACATAACACGTGTGATCGTGGGATATTAAAGAATACCCTTAATTTCCAGAGATATTGACCCAAACTCTTTTTGTTGAAACCCCCTCCCAATACTGAAAACCTCCTCCCCACCCTGTTTTATACCTCAATCCTTATAAACCACCCTACCCACCCCCACCTTAAACCCTCATCCCCCCAATACCTGCAATATATTGGTTCAATTTTTAATAATTTTGAAACCCACAATATGAACTAACGTGATAGGATATTGATCAACAAGTGAAGCCCCCGTGTCTAAGAAAAGTCATAATTTCCTGCACCAAAAACTAAAAATGCTTAGAATCAAATTCTGCTTCGACAGAAAGATGTGACCTTCAATGGAGAAATATACTAGCCTTCTTTTACTGATGGATTGTGGAGAGAGACCCAAAAAGTAAGAATCCCTAGATTCTACAACTGCACAATGTCTTCTTCTCAAGTTAGTTGTGATACCATGTTAGATTTTTATCATTCAAGCTAGCATTATCTTAGGATATTTAACCGAGAGAATAATAAGCACAACAATAAAACACAAGAGACAATAGACACAAAAAATTTCCTCAGGGAAACCATAAAGGAGAAAACCCTATAAAATCCTTAGAGATAGAATCAACACCAAAAGTAAAACCCCAAAACAATAAGATGATCTCTCGACATAAGTAGTCTCTTTCTCTCTTGTCCCGTCAACTTCTTATCTATCAACTATGTGCTACAACTGAGTGTGAGTGAATGTGTGTGTGATAAATAGAGAGGCTCACTATCTATTTATATTCTTTCATTCACTTAATGTCCACTTCAACATGTCGGACCTACTTAACAATTACTTACTAGGGCCAACATCTCTAGGAGAGTCTAATAACCCTAGTGTCCCTCAACTGTGGGGACTTTTCCCCTCCGATAAATAAGGAGGGTTAACCTTAACAGAATGGTAGGGACTATTGCCCTGACTTACAATAACTCACCTAGGGCTGACTTCTCTAGGATAGTCTAATAACCCTAGGGCCACACAATTGTAGGGAATTTAACCCTTGATCAATAAAGAGGGTTACCCACAATGAATTTACATGATTTGTTTACATTATTGAATCTCCTGATAAGAACATCGGGGCATGACATGACTCAAATACATTACTGACACTTCCTGGAATAAACATTAGGGTACAATACATAAGATATACAAGTGAATACATTCCGAAGTTACAAATACATCAACACTTTACACAGAGGTCGTCAGACCTTTATTAAAACTATGTTAAGATATGGCCACAACCCACAAATATTCACATAGAAAATTAAATAACAATTCTATTCCTATCAACAAATCAACCTACAACATTGATAACCATCCAGGGTTTAAACCCATGGCTTATTTACATATCTTCATTACACATTATTTAATACTAACAATAAAATTTAAATCCTCTATGCTATCGTAGAACTGAAGGAGAGTACTGACACCATGTAAGTCATGGCCAAAAATCCATCTCGCTGATAGGGTGGTCCTCATTGTAACCATTAAAATCAACGAAGGCAATGGCCACATAAAACCCAAGTTCAATAACAAAAAACATAGTATATATTTATATACACAAAATTTATGAAGTCTTAAGTCGAGTTTATACAGTCATCCAATGGACATGGAACCATTTTAAGCAATGGTGTTGCCCTATATTTTAGTTCTTGAAACAAAAACCGCAAGTTTACAAATTACATGCAGAGCCTATTAAAGGCATTAAGTTTCTCCTTACAGCTAGAAACCCTCTTTAAATTACATCCCATTTCATTATAAACTCAAACCCGAAGGCCAAAAAAACCCCATAACCTAAACAACAACATCAGTAAGTTAAAACCTAGTCTTAATGTGAAGATGTGGCAAGTAACAACTTGATTAGAAGGATTACCGTAATGGTAATGCTAGTACATGTATCGTAGTCGCGCTACGAACCATACATCTTATCGCCAACCCTGCCACCTACAACCACAAAATGATTCAATGGATGAGAAGTATGATATCCATAGTAGGAAACAAACAAACCATAATTCAATGAAACCAAATGACACCATACCTTCGATGTCCAAGAAGTATCCTTCACCACATTGCGTAGAGATGAGAGCAAACAAACCAAGTGATATGACCAAGTCCATCGTGAGCCAATCCCTAATCTTGAGCTACCACAAACTCCAAGGTATATTAATGGCACCATCGTGTTACCCATATGAAACTCTGAAAACCGACATCTCTATAGTTTGTAATCGATTCAATATCAATTGTCCGCTTTCCATGCATAGTCTTAAAACCCAATGTGTAACGTTTAAGCCTTGTTATAATTTCACCACCCTAAGGTAAATTCAAGGCATAACTATTATGTATCACTTAAACATAGGCTCTAAATCCTTAAAAACATTTCTCATCAATTCCCTTGGCTCCAAGCCTAGGACCATGGCATATGGGATATTGCACTGTAAAATTGTTAATTATAAAAACCAAGATTTGGTCTTTAACCCAAGTTTAAAGTTGTTAAGAGCAAAAGTTTATGTTAGTACTTTAAATAAAATAGATATGTAGAACAAATATGATAGGTTATGAATAGTCGTTAATAATCACACTAGGAAAAATAAGTGTGACTTAGATAATCAATCTAGGTCATATGAATAATAAACGTGGTAAATACCTTACCACTAGCCTGAGTCTGTAAAACTCAATGATAACAACTAGAATGTGTATTAATGGTCAAGCATTTACAATTTCGTAATGATTTTATCATCGCTAAGTACATGTGCACGTAAACAAGTTAAGAGTTCTTTAGTTCAATAGAACTAAGTAAGCCCACTAAACAAATATAGACTTATACCTCTCAGGAAGTCACAAGGTAGATCTCGTCCCGCCATTCCACCCACTTTAGTTCCAAAAAAAAAGTTAAGTTACAACCAAGTAAATAACAAGTAAACATATGGAGAAATGAATGAAGTATATAATCAAGTAACTACACATACACAACAATGTATAAACATTAGAATAGCTTAGTAATCATCATTACGACATCATAATGTAAAACACAACAATAATCATAATGGAAAGTAAGAAGGTAGAGCATGGGAACAGCTTACGATGAAAGTTCAATAATGTCCAACATAGGTAGTTTTTACTTGCCTAATAATTATTTTTTTTAATTTCAATTTTTGGGGACATTACACTATGTCTCCCCTTACCACTAACACCCCCTAACCTATAACCTACAACACCTAGACACCCCCACACACATCCATAGGTGACATCCACAGGTCTCCCCTTACCACAAACACCCCCTCTCTTATATCACTCCCCAACCAATCCAACTACCTCTAACCCCCACCCCCTACTACATCCCCTCTACAACATCTAGAAAACCCCACATTAATCTAACCTTCCCACTCCTAGACTCCTAACACACCCTTTCCTCTCTCTCTCTCTCACACACACATCCATAGGTCACCCGATACTAGTAAGGACCCCGCCTCCACTCTATATTTGTCTCTCTCACACACACATCCCTATGTCTCCCCTTACAACTAATGCCCCCTAACCTAAAACCTACAACACCTAGACACCCCCACATACATCCACAGGTCACATCCAATGGATATTTTAAATTTCATTTTATTTTATTGGACATCAATATGATATATTTAATTGTTATTTATTTGTGTGGCTAGGGTTTTACCCCTAGCTTGTGCGAATGAGCACCTACTTAGGAGAAGTGACTCCTCAGTAGAAGTTTAGTAAAATGTAAATAAAAATGCTAAACAGAAAAATGAACTACTCTAAATATATGCATAAAACAAAACAACGAAATGTAAAGAATGGTATTTTATATTGATACTACCTCTGATGTGGAGGTTGGTGAAGCTCTTTGTGGTGATCCGAGATGGTTGCTCCAAGCTCCAGCCTGCTCCTTCTCCTTCTCCGATGGTGGAAATGGGCCAAAAGGGGCTCTCAATGGTGAAAGTAGCTCAAGGGTGAGCTAGGGTTTCCAGAGCTGTTTTGGCAGAGTAAGGGTGCTTATGATTGTGGATGTGAAATAAGGGGTCTCCATCACCTATTTATAGTTTTTTTTAGTGGTGGAGTGCTAGCCCATGGTTTTGGAAACCATATGGTTTAGGGCAGTTGTTTAGGGTTTTTTCCTCATTTTCCTCATTATTTTATATTTTTTCTTCCCTTTTGGGGATTCTTGCTATTTTTAGAGGAATTTTAGATATTTTTTGGAGGAAAATGCCTTTTGGAGGCATTTTAGGCCTTTTGGAGGCTTTTTAGATGGTTTTATGGCATTTTGGAGGCTTTTTAGTGGGATTTTTAGAGTTTTTAAGTGAAATATGGTAGGAAAATGGACAAATGAGCCATGTAGTGGGGTAGATGACGTAGTGAACACTATTTGGGTGTTAACAGATTGCCCCTTGATGTGCGAGGGCAGGAGCTCATCGTATGGCCGATGGACATCATAAGTCATATATGGATTTCTTGGGGTGTGGAGAGGAGAAGAAACAAACTGAAGCCCGGAACAACGATCCTGAACCAACTGCAAGAACTAAAAGTACATAACCTCAATAATGGATGAGGAATCATCTGATCATATGGACAAGGCGGGCATTCCCATGCTCGTATCAGGATATAACATAAGAATAACAATGGGGTCCAAAAAGAGGGACCTGTCATATACATGGCCTCAAATATTGAATGAGGAAGAATCTCAATATATGGACGAGGCGGGCATACCCATGCTCGTATCAAGATACATAAACATCACTATGAGGCCCAAAAAGAGGGACCCATAGGATACATAAACAACCACTGTGTATATCGTAAGGGTCCAGAAGGGACACAAATCTGGGACATACTGCTGGGCGGATCATGTCTGAGCTGAAAAACTGATGCACTGGAATGACAGCAGTGCTACTGAATGTGGTACCAAAGGAACTGATGAGCTGTTGGATAAGGGTCATACTCGCAATGGTACACTAAAGTGGAACTAAACTGGGTACTCAAGGAAGCATGGAACTGGATGGCTTCCGAATACAATCTCCAACGCAGCCCGGACATCCATGGGAACATATAACTGGGCGTTCCGAAGTGACTCACCAATGTGCTAGAGTCAAGGGAAATCCGGGGTCTTCGACAAATAATGCAAGGGATCTAAATCCTGCACGATTCTCAATGATGCGATCAAGGTGCTGAAGTCGAGCATGTGAGAAACAACCATTCGAAGAGGCAATGATGACTCCTCCAAAAATGGTCCGTAGGCACCAACCACAGATGGTGAGGGGTCCAAGGTGCAGGGGCCTCTGGGTCTATCCTCTGGAATAGAGGGGCTATCGTCAACAGAGGGAGACCTGCAACTATCAAGGCAATGATGTTTCCTTGACAGGAGCGTGAGGTGGAAAACCAAAATGTGATAGAACTGATGGCAGGATGGATAAATTATGAGGAATAACTGGGCAAGTGGAGTGGGGGACTCAAACTTCCTTTGTTCAGAGTATGATGGCGGGGATGATCAGGCAGCATATGAAATGGACTGGTGGTAAGGGGATCATAGCTGTATTGGATCTGGAAGGTGACTGGGCTGAGGGAGACTCAAGCTATGGTAAAATGGCAGGAGACTGCAGAATACTCTGAACAAAGGCGACCTAATTGGGGGTGCTGCCGAGAGGACCGATCATAGCGCCAAGAGGCACGGGGGGACTTCTTCATGGGTTAGGGAACGAGGAAAAGTGTGTATATAAAATGGTACTGTCGTGTGGATTTATACGAGACTAGGACAGTTCATGCTCGTGGTTGCTTTCAATTTTAAGGAGTCTGAAAGCAAGTAAGAAGACTCTGAATTGATGGAATGGTACTATCGTGTGGATTGTACGAGCCCAGGACAGTTCATGCTCGTGGTTGCTTTCAATTTTAAGGAGTCTGAAAGCAAATAACAAGACTCTAAATGAATGGAATGGTACTGTCGTGTGGTGTTTTACGAGCCCAGGATAGTTCATGCTCGTGGTTGCTTTAAATTTTAAGGAGTCTGAAAGCAAATAAGAAGACTCTGAATTGATGGAATGGTACTGTCATGTGGATTGTACGATCCCAGGATAGTTCATGCTCGTGGTTGCTTTCAATTTTAAGGAGTCTGAAAGCAAATAAGAAGACTCTGAATGAATGGAATGGTACTATCATGTGGATTGTACAAGCCCAGGACAGTTCATGCTCGTGGTTGCTTTCAATTTTAAGGAGTCTGAAAGCAAATAAGAAGACTCTGAATTGATGGAATGGTACTGTCGTGTGGATTTTATGAGCCCAGGACAGTTCATGCTCGTGGTTGCTTTCAATTTTAAGGAGTCTAAAAGCACTAAGAAGACTCTGAAGTAATGGAATGGTACTGTCATGTGGATTTTACGAGCCCAGGACAGTTCGTGCTCGTGGTTGCTTTCAATTTTAAGGAGTCTGAAAGCAAATAAGAAGACTCTGAAGTAATGGAATGGTACTGTCGTGTGGTGTTTTACGAGCCCAGGACAGTTCATGCTCGTGGTTGCTTTCAATTTTAAGGAGTCTGAAAGCAAATAAGAAGACTCTGAATTGATGGAATGGTACTGTCGTGTGGATTTTATGAGCCCAGGACAGTTCATGCTCGTGGTTGCTTTCAATTTTAAGGAGTCTAAAAGCACTAAGAAGACTCTGAAGTAATGGAATGGTACTGTCATGTGGATTTTACGAGCCCAGGACAGTTCGTGCTCGTGGTTGCTTTCAATTTTAAGGAGTCTGAAAGCAAATAAGAAGACTCTGAAGTAATGGAATGGTACTGTCGTGTGGTGTTTTACGAGCCCAGGACAGTTCATGCTCGTGGTTGCTTTCAATTTTAAGGAGTCTGAAAGCAAATAAGAAGACTCTGAATTGATGGAATGGTACTGTCGTGTGGATTGTACGAGCCCAAGACAGTTCATGCTCGTGGTTGCTTTCAATTTTAAGGAGTCTGAAAGCAAATAAGAAGACTCTGAATGAATGGAATGGTACTGTCGTGTGGATTGTACGAGCCCAGGACAGTTCATGCCCGTGGTTGCTTTCAATTTTAAGGAGTCTGAAAGCAAATAAGAAGACTCTGAAGTAATGGAGGGCCAGGCAAGGAGGAAGTGTTCAATCAAGGAACATTTATGATGACCAGGAACGAGGGTGGGGGGGGGAACACTGGTGGGCCTCCTTGTGGGGTGAATGAATGGTGGAAAAATAATGAAACATTTGCAGTGTGACAGAAGTGGATGGCTCATGTAAAAATTGTGGAACAATCTGATGGCGGCCGATGTGGCATGCAAATCGAGGAAGCAAGGTGTCGGGACACAGCGTTGAAATTGTACTAAGTGAGAGCGAGAAATGATCTGAAGCATCATCACGAGCTCGAAAAAATGAATCCGGCGATATAAAAAGTGGGAAAAATGGAGAACGGCCGAAGTGGCGCACAAATCGAGACGACTAGTGGTGTCTAAAAAATGGGCAAAAAATGACGTAGAAAAAATAATGCAACGAGGTGACCATCGTGACAGTCTCGTCGTGCTGATTCCAATGGTGGAAACGGTTCAGAAAATGGACTCTGTATGGGTTCAGAATGGCCGAAACAAGAAAAAGGTCAACGGACTATAAATAGTAAGTGGGCCCAACATGACAAGTGTAAGATTATGGTAAAGAAGGTGAAAAAACAAAAAAGAGAGAAAACTGTACAATGCAGACCAATGAGGTCGCGGTTTCAGTTATGGGTAAAAACGTTTAAGATACAACCCATTACGGGGGTTGCATAATGGGTGGCCTTCAGAGTCGGCTAAAATGTATGCCCCCTTGCCGAGGAAAGTCTACACAATGTAAGGGCCTTGCCACATGGATTCAAACTTTCCTTTACCGGTTTTGTCGTGGGCTTGGTCATAGGCGAGGACGAGGTCCCCTTCGTAGAAAGTTCGAGGGTGAACATGTTTGTCATAACCGGATTTGGAGCGGTTTTTGGCCGCTTCGATGTTCTGGAGAGTGGCACGACGATCTTCATCTGCTTGTTCGAGGGATAGTAAACGTTGCTCAAGGGGGGAGGTATCGGGGAGGAGCTCAACGGCGATATGCAAGGCGGGTATCTGACATTCAATGGGGAGGACAGACTCTACACCGTGAATGAGTTGAAATGGGGTAAAACCAGTGGCAGTCTTGGTGGAGGTACGGTAATCCCATAAGGCAGGGAAAAGCATATGGTGCCAATTGGACTTATGCCGATCAACAATGCATTGGAGTATGGTTTTTAGGATTTTGTTAATAGCTTCTACTTGACCGTTCCCTTGAGGGTAGTAAGCAGAGGAAAATTGGTGTTCAAACTTGAGGAGGGTGGATAACTCGCGCCACACGAAATCTTCAAAGTGTGATCCATGGTCTGAGACCAACTGTTTAGGGACCTCGAATCGAGTGATAACATGGTTAAAAAAGAAACGGGCAGCAGTGTCAGCGGTACAGTTGAAGGTGGGCATGGCTTCCTCCCATTTGGTGAAGTAATCGACGACGACAATGATATACTTATGGCCATTCGCAGATGGGGGTCGACACTCCATGAAGTCGATGGCCCACTTACAAAAGGGACCGACGGTGACGACTGGGTGTAATGGAGCGGGTGGTGTTCGGGCCTTGGGGGCGAAAAGTTGGCAATTATGGCAATGCTTGACCGCAGTGATACAGTCAGTGAAAAGTGTGGGCCAGAAGTATCCGGCGCGGATGACCTTTTGGGCAGTGGCCATCCCGGAGAAATGGCCACCGCAGGCACCGCTATGACAATCATTAAGGACGTGTTCAGCTTCCTCATGTGTAAGGCAGCGACGAAGAATTGTGTCGACCCCTCTCCGGTAAAGAACATCTCCTATGAGGAGGTATCGAGAGGCCTAGTGACGGATACGACGACTTTCATTATGAGTGGCTGTGGGGTGAAACTTCTATGTGCGTAGGTATAACAAGATATCACCATACCATGGGTCATTAGATGAGATAGTTAACAAGTGATTATTAAGTAACTCATCGGAGATAGGTGGGGCCGGGAGTAAGGAAGGGAGATCGGTGATGAGCTGGGAAAGCGCAAGGGCTTTAGTGCTCTTAGGTGTTCGGAATGTGAGGTCATATTCTTGGAGGATAATGACCCATTTAGGCAGATGACCTTGCAGGAGCCACCGGTTTAGGAGATATACCATGGGGTTAGAGTCGGCGACGACTGTGGTATGACTAAGTAAAATGTAGTGTCACAATTTTTGGACGGAAAAGACCACTACTAGGGCTAGTCTGTCCTCATTTGGGTAATGTAGGGGTGGGCCGGACAAGGTCTGGCTGACATAGTAAATGACATGCTCTTGGTGTGAGGTGTCTTCTTGAACCAAGACTCCAGACACAGCATGCTCAGATGCCGAGACATAAAGGATGAAGTCCAGCGAGAAATCCGGGGGGGAGATCAAGGGGGCTTGTGTGAGGGATTTCTTGAGGGCTTCGAATGCAGCTTCTACTTGCTCGTCCCAGACAAAGGGTACATGGGTATGAAGCAATCACAAGAAACCATGAACGGTTGTGGCGTAATCGGGAACGAAGTGTCGAAGGAAATTGGATCACCCTTGCAGACTTTGGAGTTGCCGGAGCGTTCGAGGAGAGGGAAGGTCTAAGATGGCTTGGACTTTCAGGAGATCAACAGTAATTCCTTTCTAGGAAACAATGAAACCCAACAATTGGCCTGCCGGAACGCAAAAGACACACTTGTGTGGGTTCAAGCGGATCTGATATTTGCGACAACGCAGAAAAACTTGTCGAAGGTCGTTAAGGTGGTCTGATCATTTCCAGGAACGAACTGTAAGGTCATCAAGGTAGATGAGCAGGATTTGGACCAAATCATGAAAGCAATAGGTCATGGACCGCTAGAATGTGGCACCAGCATTTTTTAGGCCAAAAGGCATGACGCGATAGGCAAAGGTGCCCCATGGGGGAGTGAAGGCAGTTTTGTACTGGTCTTCTTTTCGGATTTGGATCGGATTGTATCCGGAAAAACCGTCCATGAACGAGAGGACTGCATACCCCGCACACGCATCGACGTGCTGGTCAATAAATGGCATGGGGAAATTGTCTTTGGGACAGGCGTGGTTTAAATCTCGGAAGTCCATGCATACTCTAATGGTGCCTTGTTTTTTGTTAACGGGAACCGAGTTTGAAACCCAGGTGGTATAGGCAATGGGATAAATGAATCCTGCTGTGCGGAGTTTCCCAATCCCTGCTTTGACAGCTGGGAGTTTTGAGGGATGAATGGGACGCTATTTCTGACGAACGGGGGGTACATCAGGCCATGTGTCAATGTGGTGCTCGATAATGGCAGGGTCAAGGTCGGGCATTTCGGTATAGGACCAGGCAAAGACATCACAGAATTCTCTAAAGAGTTTTTTGTATTCCTCAATCTCTTGCTCACTGCAAGAGGCTCCTAAAGTAATGAGTTCGGGGGTGCTTCCTGGAGCAGCGATATCAATTTGGATGACAGGTGAGAGGTTGGCCATGTTACCCTCCTCGAAGGCATCAGGAGCAGGAATAGGTTCCTTGAACCAGTCGACCTTGGGGGGAAGGAAGTCTTTGGATTCAACTGCAAATTGGGTAGCAGTGTTAGAGGAGGATACATCTGGGAGGAAGTAGGAACGATGGTGCATGTCATCCCAGGGATACTCTGGGGCAGTGAGAGCCTCAAGGATTTCCTCATCAGTACAGAAAGTTTGTGTCGTCAAATCGGTTGACGAGGGAGAAGGGGCGGAAGAGATCATATAAATGGTATTAATCTCTTCGAAAGGGGGAGAGACCGGGGGGAGGATCTCCTCACTGGTGGGTGGTGCTGTCTCCAGATCCGGATTGTTCATCTCATAGAGAGCTACTCTGTAATCGGGGAGAGCGGGACAATGATTTGTGTAATGCCCGTAAACACCGCATATGGCACAGGAGTGGTTAGTGCACAAGGATTTGTCACGAGGCTTAGGAGTTGACTCTAGTTGGACAACCGGTATACTGGGGTCATCATCAAGAATTTGCATGTGTTCCTATAATGTCGATAACTGAGGACATTGGTGAGTCGCATGGCCCAACTCATCGCACAGTGAGCATTTGGGAGGAGCACGAAACACAGGGGGGTTTTTTACTGTCTTGGGAGGTGGGACAGCAGAGTAAGGTTGGGGGCCTATGCCCCCAGTGGGTTTGGTAAGAGGAGGGGGGGGGTTCGTGGAGGATGACGGGGTAGCAACACTAGGAGGTGGTTGACTAGTAGTGACAATAGGTTGCAGCAGCTGCAGGACGACATCTGGTGTCGGTGGGGGAACGGGAGGCGAAAGATACCAAACAGGTAATCCTAAGGATAAACCAGGGAGGCTGAGGGTAGCCATGATCGGGGCGCTAACTACTCCTGATGGAGGGAAGAGGAAAGGAATGGTATAGATGGGGGTAGCACCAATGTGGCTAGGTACCAAAGGGGGTTTAGGCAACAAGGGCGGTTGATTAGTAGGAGTTCGCATATTATGGGACAGGGTACACAGGTCAGACACGTCAGTGGTGGGTGACGGGGGTGGAATAGATTGGAAGGTCGAGGTCATGGGTGCATCGGAGTAAACTCCAGGCCCCATAGAGGAAACAACTGAAGTGGTGGCACTCAAAACAGGTTGTTCAACCATGGGGAGAACATTTTCGGGTGCCGCGGGGGTACTGGGATCATGGTAGGTGACTTGGTCAACCTTGACCACGCGTCCCTCATGAGGGAACATCATGGTACGAAAAACGGAAGAAGCAACCGCCCGCATGGCATACATGTAGCTACGGCCAAGTAAAACGTTATAATCAAGCTGTGCATTAATAACCTTGATGTTGATGAGGACAGTTTTTCCAGCCAGCTAGATGGGGACGTTAGTTAAGAGGCCTTGTGGTTGAGCTGAATGACTGTCGTAGGCTCACAACGCAGTAGAGGACTGATGGAGAGTGGGGGATCCCATTTTCTGCCAGATGGAGGTGGACATGACACATGTAGAGGCACCTTCATCAATAATGCATCGATGGACGACAAAATTCCAAATGGAAACGGAAACTTGGAATGCTAAAGTGGAAGGCATGCGGGGTTCGGATTGGTCCAAATCAAACGCCATTACATTCGAATCATTTGGATCGATAGCCCCAATGGTTGAGAGTAAAGTCTTGCGATGCGAAGGGAAGTTTTTTAAGACTTCTAACGCAGACATGGCTGCGGGAGATTGGGCTAAGTCATCAACAATGTTGTAGTTTGACGCAGCTCGCGCATTGGGGTTATTGTTGATATGGCGAAGCAGGAAACAAGGTGCTTTGGGAGTGCCATCTAGTGGAGGTGGAGGTATACATAACTCTTGATCAGTGGGATTAGTGTCAGTGGGTTTATCGGCGGGAGGGGCTTCAGTGGTGGAGCCATATTGGTTCCGCCGGGTCTGGAGGTTGACTTCATCGGAGGACATCATCAACAAGTGGTGGGTACCTGAGTCATGCATGGGTTGATCAGGAGCAGCGTAAGTGATTTGTTGTTGGGTTGGTGTGTTGGCTTGAGGGGGAGCCAATGGTTGGATGTCCACTACGCCTTGGGTTGGTAAGGGGTTTTGCAGCACCAAAGGTGGCTGCTGAGGTTGTGGGGGGTTGGGTGGTGCTTGAGGAGCCGCTTGCCCTTGGCGTTGGGCATCTTCAGCCCAAAGTTGCCGAACTCGCTCCATGTGAGGGAAAAAATGTGTGTAGTGGCCATAGACCCCGCAAATAGAACAAGGATGGTTTGTTTGCAAATTGGGGTTTTTGGCCTGCTTGGGTTGGCGATCAGGGTTCTGATTAGCAGGGGCCACATTATTATTATCGGGGGGATTAGGTGGTTGACCAGCTTGGTCTGAAAGTTGGTTATTTCCATGATTTCAGCCCCTGCCGCGGTTTTGTTGGCCCTGGTTGCATTGGTTGTTCGTGTTTTGCTGCGGGTTTTGTTGGGCGTAAACTTGCCCTTGGGCAGTAGGTGGATTCTTAGGTTGCACAGGTGCAGGAGCAAGCTGCGGTGGATGATATGTAGGTGGAGGCTGCGTAGGTGCAGCAACTTGAGCGGGTTGCTGATAGGGCTAGGGAGTAGGTTGTGGGGTTGCCGCAGGGGCTTCCTGTGGCGGGTAATAAGCGGGTTGGGCTTGTGAAAGCGCAGGAGCTGGTGTAGCCTGCTGGTGGTAGTAGGGCTCAGGTGCGACCCGGGGGGCGTAAGTGGGAGTCGCGTGACTGCAACACTGAGGTGGACATGAGGGTCCATGGGAATGGTGGTGATGTTGCATGGGGGCATACGAGTTGGTCGCTCCAGACTGTGAGGTAGCTGGTGAAAGGTCAGGGCAAGGGGTAGGATGTGCTATGGAAAATGGTTGAGGATGCGAAGAGACACGGCCAATGATGCTGTCAGCAGCTTGGGATGCCCCTGGCGCATCGTGCTGGGAGGAATCGTTGCGAGGGGCGTCAGGTATAATGGTATAGAGATAACCCGACTGGGCGTAAATGAGGTCGAATTGTTGGGCCTTAAGGATGGCCTCTTCTTCAGACTAGGGTCTTTTGGATGCCACATCCTTAGCAATAACAGGAAGAAGGGATTTGAGGAACCAATATAGGAAGATACGGTCGTCTAATTTGATCTTGCATAAGCTACGTCGTCGATGCCACTCATGAATGTTGTCCGTGATGTGGGTAGCCATGTTTTGTTTGCATGATAGGAGGATCTCAACACCCGCATGATAGCGGACAGGTAACTGGAAGAACTGCAGGAAGGTTGAGGCAAGGGAAGCAAAGGTGGCATGGGTCTCGTGGGGTTGCTCGATATACCACTTGGCTGCAGAGCCAGTGAAAGTGCGATGTAAGAGACGGAGGCGAATAGAGTCGTCCACTATGGAGTTGGAGGAACACTGTAGATGGAAGGACATGATGTGGTTTTGTGGGTCCTCACCTGCCTTGCCCTCAAACTTAGGGATGTCAGAGGGGAGCTTGGTGGGCATGTGAGGCCATGCAGGGTCATTCCAGATAGGGTCGTTGGTCAATCTGGCTAGGTCAGGTAGGTTGAGGCTAGCCATGAATGGAAAACTAGAAGAAGGATGTGACACGGTAGTGGGTTGGGCCAAGTTGGGGCCAATGCCCCCAAGTGGAGGGGTATTGTTGGGGAGGTTTCCCCCAAGTGGGGGTACTAAGGTGGTATAGGACGGTCCTGCACCACCATGGGTAGTGTGAGCCACTGATGGAGTGGGAATAGGTATTCCCGCTGCAGGAATAGGTGCCGTGAGGGGAACAGTAGATGGGGGCCCTATGGAGGGCATACCCACAGCGGGTGTGGTCACTGGTGCAGTGGTGGATGTGCCACCAAAGGTCCCTACCATGAAGGGAGTGGAAGTCACACCAGCCATGGGGCTAGTAGGGGCGGTGTAAATGGGGTTCTCAGACTCGGGCTCAGAATCGAAAGTAAAATAAGGGGAGTCAATATCTGGTGACGGAGTCCTATGCCGTTGACGAGTGGAGTCAAGTGAGAAGGCTCGAGATCTATGATAAGTGGTATCAAGTGAAGATGATCTATGTCGATGACGGGTGGTGTCAAGTGAACTGTGCTGCGGGGGTTCGCCCCTGAGGCGCCGAGAATGTCTCGGGGACTCAATGGTGACAGATGGTGTCAAATCTCTGTGGGTTGAGGTGAGTAAAAAACAGCTCAAAAACCCTAATGCAACCGAGTGTGTAGAAGGAGAGCTCAAAAAAATAGGGCACTCAGGCCAACAACCAACTCAAAACACCTACTGTAACAGCTGTGCTACAATAGGTGGAGCATCAACAGAAATGGTTAGAATACCAACAAACAGCAGGTTTCCTAAAAATAAAAAACGGTGGACTCACTAGACCAAAAGGAGGTAAGGGAGCATGCAAACACCTAACTAAAAGTATTCTGACTCAACTAGACATATCCTCTGCAAGGTGATGAAATCCAAGTCAGACAATATGAATAGGAAAGCCAAGTGGCTAAGATATCCCCCTACCGGGAGGGACACCGGGAAGTCAATCCTAGAAGAATGGCAACTAAGATACCCCGTTCATGACACGTCCAGAAAGGTGAATCTGCTGTTTGGTCCTTTTACCGCAATACCCCAATACAGGGATATCCTGAGAACTGCGAAAGGTAGCCCTTCAGTTACTGAATGGAGTGCGGTATTCCACTCAGACCTCCGGAACCAGTCTCGCGACTTCAACCCTCCTAAGGGAGAGGCCCTCTGGTAAACTGGTGGTGACCATGCCAAAAAGTACTAGGGGATTTTGGTTCCCTAATTGGACAACAACTATGTCTCAAGTGTAAGTAACCGAGGGGTCTTATTGGAAGCCTATCCCCCCGATCCTACCTAACTACAAAGATTCTTTTATGTTCCCCAAGTAGGGTTAGAATATTGGTTGAGTTAAGTAGTTTTTTAAGTCTCACTTTAATTAGGTGACAGAGTGTGTGCTCGTGAGATGATGAACCCAGAATAGAAGTGCCACACAAAGGGGCAACCTTCTAACTAACAATAATACTAAATTCAAAATTGTAACATGCAAAATTTTCTGAATTAAAATGTAGAAATTTTAAAGGGATTCTGTAAAAGGGAACAAAAAGGATGTTGCAGAAAAGGTTGGAAGGAAGTAGGGCTGCAGGTGGAACAGATGGCTGTGCAGATGCAGAAAATATTGCAGCAAAGGGGCTAGGTTCAAAAACAGGAATGCGGGTCTGTGGCGAAATCGTGCGGTCAGACCGCGGGTTTTAAAGAAACAAGCGCGGATAGGTCGCGGCTTTTTGGCCAGTAGAGGCAGTCGGACTGCAGGAAAATGGCAGACAGATGCATTCGGGTCGCAGCTAAGGGGCAGAAAGTCGCGCTCGGGACGTGGGAAAATGGCCGACAAGCGCAGTCAGAGCGCAGCAAACAGGCTGATTAGCCGTGGTCGGATCGCAGGTAACAGACTTGAATCCACCGGCAGGGCACCGGAGACAGTCTGATAGTCGCGGTCGGGTCGTAGGTAAAGGTCTGAAAGACACAGTCGGGACGCGACTGCAAAAGGAAAAAATGCGGTTTACGGCGGCCGAAAGGGACAGCCGAAAGGAAAAAGCAAAATAATTTTTTAAACTGAAAACAGAGATTCAAAAGAAAAACAGTGGAGTCGCCAAAACTGTGGCTAGGGTTTTACCCCTAGCTTGTGCGAATGAGCACCTACTAAGGAGAAGTGACTCCTTAGTAGCAGTTTAGTAAAATGTAAATAAAAATGCTAAACAGAAAAATGAACTACTCTAAATATATGCATAAAACAAAACAACGAAATGTAAAGAATGGTTTTTTATATTGATATTACCTCCGATGTGGAGGTTGGTGAAGCTCTTTGCGGTGATCCGAGACGGTTCCTCGAAGCTCCAGCCTGCTCCTTCTCCTTCTCCGATGGTGGAAATGGGCCAAAAGGGGCTCTCAATGGTGAAAGTAGCTCAAGGGTGAGCTAGGGTTTCCAAAGCTGTTTTGGCAGAGTAAGGGTGCTTATGATTGTGGATGTAAAATAAGGGGTCTCCATCACCTATTTATAGTTTTTTTTAGTGGTGGAGTGTTGGCCCATGGTTTTGGAAACCATATGGTTTAGGGCAGTTGTTTAGGGTTTTTTCCTCCTTTTCCTCATTATTTTATATTTTTTCTTCCCTTTTGGGGATTCTTGCTATTTTTAGAGGAATTTTGGATATTTTTTGGAGGAAAATGCCTTTTGGAGGCATTTTAGGCGTTTTGGAGGCTTTTTAGGTGGGTTTATGGCTTTTTGGAGGCATTTTAGGCCTTTTGGAGGCTTTTTAGATGCTTTTATGGCCTTTTGGAGGCATTTTAGGCCTTTTGGAGGCTTTTTAGTGGGATTTTCAGGGTATTTTAGTGAAATATGGTACGAAAATGGACAAATGAGCCATGTAGTGGGGTAGATGAGATAGTGAACACTATTTAGGTGTTAACAATTTGAAAAAAAACTTTATATTATGATCTCCACCTTAGTATAATTTAATTGTTATTTATTTTCATAAAAAAAACCCTTATATTATGATCTCCACGTTAATATAATTTCACTAACCTAGTAATATTATATCTTAATATTATGTAAAACATTGTATAACAAAAAAGTCATAAACTTATAAGATTTGTTGTAAATGGCCTCCGAGGATTAGAAATAAATTAGAAATCATTATTAGTTTGTCATGTGATGAAAGTATTATAAAAACCAACAAAAATCAGTTTTACCCATTGTCTAAGTTATTTTCTACCTATGTGTCCATAGTTATTTCTTTAATTTTTTATGAACAAAATCTCAACTAAAAAAACATGGAATTTATGTTAAAAAACTGTCTTTTAAAGTGAAAATTGTATTATGGAAATATTAATTGTCAAAAAGTGTAATTTCGAATTTGCAAATTTGAAATAGTTATAAAACCCAAAACTACAATTTAGAATTCCAAAATTATAATATATAATTGCGACATTTGGATTAAAATTTCAATACCTAAAATTATTTTTCTTATTTACTATATAATATCTATATTTATTATCAACCTACAATGGTCATCAATATATTAATTTTATTTGTGTATGTATCATATGACAATGTTAACCATGGATTTTATTATCTTAAACTAATCCATATTTTTATCAAAACTAATAATGATTTATTATTCTTATATAAACTTGTTTTATACAATTATTTTCTATCCTTTGATGTTTTAGTTTCCTTCCACTAGAGATCCTACACTTTCCAAGGGCTAATAACTATTTAATGATTTGTTGATGATGATGATGATGATGATGGTTAACGTCCCCTAAGACCAAACTTTGGTCTATCGGACGTAAAGAAGAGAACTAATTAGGTTGCTTTAAAGTTATATTTCTATGCTCAAAGAGCTTGGAAAGAAGCCTCCCGAGCTTACTATAATTTTGACAGGCTAAAAGGCTAGGAAAGTTGGTATTGCAACAAAGATTATGAAACTGGGATCTAATGTGGGTGTACGTAGGGCACTCTAAGAGGAAGTGATTTTCATCTTCAATGTTCTTACTCTCACAAGGTGGCAGATCCTTTCTACCCATGGTGTTTTAGGGACTGTCCAACGACCAGTTTCACTATGGAGCTCATGCGAGTTCATTCTTATCTTAGCTATGTTAATTTTTTTCTTAGTACTGATCAAAACAAAGAGATATTTTTGATCTTTTAGAGTAGGGTTGATGACCTCCTTATAATATCTTAATTTTCTTTTAGCCGCAAGATCTTTCTCACACCACAATTTTTCTTTAAACTTAGAAGAAATAATATTTTTAATGTTATTAATATTCTGCAAAGCAACATTTTCATCAATCTCCCAGTGATTTAACCAAGACCTCGTATCTTTATACCACCCATGCTTGAGCCTTAAGTGGTTTTGGCTGGAGTTTAAAGTTATTCTTATATAAACTTGTTGTATACAATTATTTTCTATCCTTTGATATTTTAGTTTCCTTCCAGTAATGAACCTACACCTTCTAAGGACTAGTAGAAGCATCTAGATCTTTGTAAACACTTCATTTTCCCTATCTAACCATATTGCAAAGCCTTAATCCAATAATTGTATCATTAGCGTATGTCTTTCTACAATGTCATCTTTCATAGAGAATGGATCTCTACACTTGTTACAATGTCATCCTCGAGTCAACTTTTTTTATATAATGCAATATATTTTTCTAATCCCTTTCTTTATGAATTGAGATTATGCCATTCATAACTTTGCATAGTGACAAATAAATTAATGTACATATCAATTGATAACTTTGCATGGTGCCAAAGAAATTAATGTACATATCAATGAGAAGTGATTACTTTTCATTCTAAAGTGAGTATTTACATGGCATAATTAACACATCGTCCATGAAATATGATTTGAATAATTGGCTTCCCTTGATACTAGTGATAATGGAATTACCATAAAACATGTCTCGTTTCAATATTCTGTTCGTATCTACATGGCATAATTAACGCATCGTCAATGAATATATTTTGAATAATTGGATTTCTTTGATACTAGTGAGAATGGAATTACCATAAAACATGTCTCGTTGCAATATTCTGTTCATGTACAAAAATCTATGAATTAAATACACTTGTGATTTTCATATGAGCTATATCTATCCATCATATTTGTCGCAGAGAATAGTTTTTTACATTTATTTTATTTATAATATTTCATAAATTTTATTTATGTTTCACAAGAAGGAAGCAAAATACAACAATGTTTTTGTATGATGTTAAAATCTATAAAAATGGGAAGACATAACATTTTTTTGTTATGGGCAACAAAATTATGTATTTGATATAATATTCGTGAAAATTTCATATTTAACCCAAAAAGATTGTATTATTAAAAGTTATGCCATGTGCATGCCAATAATCCTCGGTGTAGTATAAACATTGTTTTTTAGACTAGTATTATAATAGAGATTCATACAATGGTTAGTTTAGTATCAGAAATTATGTTATGTGCATACTTATAAATAAACATTGTCCATGTGACTCATGTTGTCATAGAGATTCATGACGGTTAGTTTAATATTTATTTTTTTCTAAAACAATTTCCAATATTAATTTTCATTGGTTATTATGATTCTTTATAGATTTAACTAAAGAAACTAGATTCATGTTTCAACCTATATGTAGAAAGGAAAGACTAAAGTGGCTTAATATCATAGTTTATATAAGAATTTCAATTAAATAAATAAAGAAATTCATGAAATTATTATTAGTTCTTTCCTTCTTAACCAAGCACAGTATAAAAGACTTTGATCTATCCATCTTGTCATGTACAATCCTTGAATAAGTTCATAAACTCTCATTTGAAAATAATATTTAGGTGGTGTACAAATTGTGAAATCTTGCAATATGTTGATGCTAACATTTGCTTCAATCCATTGCAGCTATTCTCCTTCAACTAGATCCCTAAATTCCCTAGTCTTTTCATTATTGAAATTAAATTATTACAACTTACAATGAAGTTGTTCGTCATAATTTCAATAGTTACCTTAATCTACATTTTTCCAATTAACTATTGTCATTCAAAACCTCCAAATGACTTCTTAAAATCATATTATTTTAAGAGCATTTTAGGGTAGTTATTTAATACAAAGTCTCCTTATGATATTTCATTCATGAGGCAAACTTTTTTATTCTTGAAAATTTTGAAATATAAAATATTTACAACAAATGGAGTGATTATTTATGCTTCGAATGGAATTTCATAAAAAAAAAAATTGTTTACATATTGTACTCGAGATTTTTTTAGAAGATGCACATTCATTGTTTGTATTTTTATCCTATGACTAGGGATATGGTTCTTGGAGAATGCTATCCATTAGGTCAAAACATGTTGTTAATATACTCCACTACAATCCTCAAAGTTAATATGTGTGATAAGGGCTTAACCCATGCCATAAAAATAATGCGTAGCACTCGACCCAAATGCCAAAAATCTCCCCTCAAAGTTAATTCGGTGAGTTTCTAACTCGATACCTACCACTCTAAGACCATTTGTTGCAACATGATTATTGTCAAAAAAAAAACTATAGGCATTAATATCCGCTACAATTGCTGAAGTTATATCCACAAGAGGGGGTTAGCCCATGTTGCAAAATGAGATGTACCCAAATCAGAATCTAAGCACACCAAATCAAAAAGCATCCATGGTGGCTAAGCTCTGATACCACACTAGTGTACCAAATTCAGAAAAAAACAAAAGGAATAAACACGCAAACCCAAAAAAACAATGAAAACACCAATGTAAGGATGGAAAACAAGGCCTACACTAGTTCAAGAATCCTTTGAATAATGTACTAGGACCATTTATGTTTCAAAATCATATGCTAGTGAATTCTTATCCAAGGCTTCATGGTACACCAACATATGCAAAATAAATCCTCCCCACTAGATTGAACAAAAAGGCACTAGGAATTTTCTTCCAAATAGATTGGAGGATCAAAAACTCTCGGAAGTGTCCAAAACAAATATGACGTATTTGTAATGACAAGGTCTACAATAAAAATGTCATCAAAAAATTTTAGGTTTTTATTTGGTTGATTATATCTTCGGGAGTGAGATTTCCCAATCCACGACTACTTAGTTTCTTAGTTTCAAACTCGAATCAAACAAAGGTGAAGTATCCCAAATTCTATATATAAAGGTAGGGTGGAATCCAGGATTCTCTTAGGTAATTGTAGAAACTTACATAATTCAATTTGGACACATAGAGATAAAGATGCAACATTTTTACCTAAAGTAGTCAAAATTGAAGGCACAATGAGGATATGTAAATTAAATAATGAACATGACACCATAAAATGCAGAACTAGAAATGAATATTTATTATAACAATAATTCATATATTCCAATTATATTATAAATGTATTTACACATCCCAAGTGTCCAAATGGCTCTTCTAACACACCAAATACTTCAAAATACCCTATAAAACACTCCAAAGAAGCAATACAAGAAAAATTGTAGAACATGTTTTTCCACCATCACATAGATATGATAAATACTACTGTAAAAAAAAATAGAAATACTTAGCGAATGAATTTGGATTCTTCACTCCTCAATCAAATGAATAGAGGGGCACATCTC
>LPNX010485150.1:116827-233679 GCA_001517045.1 Pseudotsuga menziesii | reverse complement strand
TATAGAGAGAGAGAGAGAGAGAGAGAGAGAGAGAGAGAGAGAGAGAGAGAGAGAGAACCCAAAACCACTTGAAAATACCATGGGAGAAATAAAACCATTCTCCTTAATCCACTTTGACCAAGTTTACCCACTTAGGAAATATCATGGGAAAATAACATGGAACAAAAAAAAAAACTATTAACCATGTATGAGGTCATTATTAATGTCCCGTAATTATCGCACTACCTCCATAGGTGCGCTCTCTAACCTTTTTCACCATTTTCTTCCCTTTTTGAACCACTTTGACACCTTCTTTCCGCTAATTACACTTAGTTTCCTTGTTTTAGGGAAATTGCCAAATACATTGAATAAGCATCGCATCTGGTACAAAAATATTCCTATGTGCCTCTTTGAATTACTAAACTCATTAAATTTATTGGGAAAGCACCCTTAGGTCCATCCTCACCCCATCATCCATAAATAATTATTATTTTCAACCAACATGAATAAAATAAACTTGGGCATAATATTGTTCGCTAATATTTCCCAATTAAATGATTTTATCCTCTATAAACTTGATTTGGGACTTATTGTGGTCACATTTACCATTAAAATTCCTTATGAAAAAATATTTAGGCCAAAATTAGTTTTAATTAAGCCTTAGTAACCATACTTAGGAATTTTTCCCTTATTTGTCACCATTAATAAGTTTTTGTTTTCCCAAGGTTACTTAGGAAATTTTTAAACCATGAAAAATATGGGGACATGAAATTCCTCCCATCCATAATTTTATACTCCTCAATCAATGAAGAAATGAGAGGTAAATACCATCACACCATCAATTCGTTCCACCACCGCATCCAACTGCACCATGATCCATGCATACATCAAGTGAAGGAAGTTATATCTATATGCATCAATGCATGCACCTGCAAACCAAATATCATGGAGACTCATCATCAATCATCGGGAGAACAATATCACCCATAATCCTCAACACATAGAGAATCATTAATGAACATAGAAACTGTGTTATTCATCTGTATCTCTAGAATCCCCATCTACCCTTTGATAATCATCCTCTGAAGACATAGAACCATCAACCATGCACTTAGTGTGAAGACTAAGTAAAAATTATACCAAGATCCCAAATGATCCTAAAAAATATCAGGTGCATAATACATCCTCTCATGTGATGCATAAGAGTCACATGGAAGCTCGTAGTACACCCCACCAGAAAATCATACGTCCATCCAAAATAATGTCTCCTATGAAGGAAACTCTCTCAATGTGGTACAAAATGTATCCATTAAGAGAGAAATTTTCTGTCAATCCAATGACCCAACCATTACTCCAAGTGAGTTGAATACAGGTGGGGAAAATACTAGGGTCCCACTACTTGAACACCTTTCTAGTTCACATCACCACCAAGAAGAAATATAGATGCAAAGGGATGCCAAGGTATGGATGATTTCCCACTCTATGAATTAGTAGTGATAATAAATCAAAAGCACCAGGTGTGATATGCAAAATATCCTCCAATACAAATCATCAAAGAATCCAAATGTTAGGATCCCATGACAGACGCATTCTATCAATACATAGAGTGGTAGGAAATAATACATCATGGGGAGAGGTGACATGATTCCAATTTCTAGTATAAATTCTCCCATACATCATAATAACAAATATAGATACATCAAAGTACATTAAAATATTATACAAATGTACATCAAGAAGGTTCCTCATCAAAGAATCATGAAAGTACTTATCCATCCAAACAAGTACACCACCATTTATAAGTGCACACAAGCTCACAGTGACCAAACAATATACTCCATTGAAATAGGTGAGGGATCAATGTCCAAGAATTATTCTCCAACAAAGTGTGGGAGGTGTCATAAATTGCTTCCATGTTATCTTTCATCCAAACGTTGGATAAAGAAACTCTCCCGTCAAGAGGATTACCTAGTGAGCAAGAAGAATATTGAGTATCACATATGCATTTATGAATATCTGTATCATCAACAAATAATCAAGGATGTATCTACCAATAATAATGTGCTCCAATATATATCTCTTCACTCAAATATTGGATGAAGTTCCTCCAACATCAAATTAACTAAGCAAAGAGCAATGAAAATCGTGAGTATTCAAGTCACTAAAGTGAACATCATAAGTGCATCCATGCATGAGAGAGTCATGAAATGCGAAAAAATCATACTTGTGCTGCAAAATAAAAATTGGGGCACTCATCATAGAATCATGTAGTGTAGGATTCTCATACTCCTCATATGGCACCAATAGAAACAACCCTTTACCCAAAATTATTTTGGATATATGGTGCAAGAGATGGAATAATATGATTTAGGACAATGAACCAACTCACCCAAATTATTATTAGGTGTGAATTTTTTATCATATGAATGCTACATAGGGGCAGGATCATGAACCTCCCTCAAAAGTGTGAAACTTCCCTCATAGGTTGGTTCTAAGGTAGTGGAATCGTACACTTCTTCAAAGAGTGTGTAACCATAATCTATAGGAAGCTCAAGTTCCTATTCCACCACAACAACTACTTAGATACCATCAATATCATATTGAAAAACATCAAGCACATGCATATTTCCATGTTTTTCATGATCCATCATGTGATGAGAGTCCTCCACGCAATCTATGATATGACAATTTGAAACATAGGAGCAAGAACAAGTATCTTGCAACCTCCCCAAAACATGCTCATTTTGAATTTTGAGCTTATGAATATCCTCATTATTCTTCAAGTATGTCTCATGTAACTATTAATTAAGTAAAACCAAAATTTTTCTATAAAAAATAAAAGGAATCAAATTACCTTTTATGTTTAACATTTATCTTTGAATCTTATCCATGTCTTCAAGGAAGGATGGATCCTCCAATGAAGAGATTCTCCAACCAGAAATTTTCACCAATGCATGAGTGCCATGGATAACGTGTATGACCTATTGAATCTTTTTTCTTCCCATCTTGTGTGCCCCTTGAATATGGGAAGGATCATTAAAAGAATCCTTCTCTTCATACAACATATTATCAACCTCCTGAAGCTCATGTGGTGATGGTGAGATAGATCCTCGGACCTCTTTTTCTACTGCAAAATATTCATCTTCTTTAGACTCATGGGAAATTGTACTTGCAGTAGCTTCATCAAGTGGAATATATATGTTACTAACATAGATGAATTGTCATCCATTAGTATATATCTCTCATTGGAATCCATCACTAGGAACCTCTCTATCATAGCATTAACATATTTTTTTTTATCCATTCATTAACATATTTTTTTTATCCATTCCCATAGTAGAATGTTTCTATGGATGATCCTCAATGATTCTTGTCCTTCTTGTGTGAGCTAGCACAACATGCTTCCTCATGTCCATGCACCACTTTTTAGGATCATGTGATTTTTTCTTCTTATGGTCTGTTTTAATTATTTTTTCTTCTCCTTTACTCTAAGAGGTGGAACAACTTCGTTTGATGCTCATTAATGATTCAACATCTTCATTGTTGGGCCTATATTCAAACACCTTATAGACAAATTTTTCGAAAGGAACAATCTTGTGTGTCTCTTCCTACATAGCAATATATTTATGATATTGATGGGGAAATGTTTTACATGTTGCTTTCAACCATGATAATTCCTTAAAAGGATCTGACATTAGTGGTTTGTCCCATAGGTATTCATTTTACACTTGGTGCCAATAGTAATAATAATCATCTCTTGGTAATTCAAAATACTCAACATAAGGTACCTATTATTCTTAATTATCTTCAATTGGAACGAGCCTCATTGATGCAAACTTTTATTCTTTAATTGATCATCACAATCCATAAGTGTAGAGAGCCATGCTATGATACCATTGAGATGCACCCAAATCATAATCTAGGAACACCAAATCAAACTCATCCAAATTGTCTAAGCTTTGATGCCACTATAGTGTACCAAATATAAGAAAAACAAAAGGAATAGGCACACTAACCGAAAAGAAAAAGGAAGTCACCAATATAAGTATGGAAAATAGAGGCTATCCTAGTTAAAGAATCCTTTCAATAGTGTATCAGAACAATTTATGTTTCAAAATCAAATACTTCTAGATTATACTTCAAGGATTCCTTGGTACACCAACATATGCAAACTAGATCCTTCCCACTAGCTTAAAGAGAAAGGCACTAGGAATTGTCTTCCAAATGGGTTGCAGGATCTTGAACTTAGGGAAGGGTTTTTGAATAGCAATATGTTGCATTTTTATGAAAATTTATTTCGTAAAAATGTCTATAAAAAATTGCATAAGTCTATTTGGTCAATTGGATCTCCTGGAGCGAGATTTCCTAATCAAGTACTACGTAGTTGTCTAGTTTCCATATTGTCCCGAACATGGGTAAACGATCCCAAATTATATATATGAAGGTATTTTGAGGTCCAATTATTAATTATATAACTCAGTAAAATTACATAATTTGATTTGGACACACATAGGTCAAGATATATCATTATTACCAAAACTAGTCAAAATTGAAGGCACATTGAGCATGGGTAAATTAAATTGTAAACATGAGACCAAAATATGTAGAACCATAACTTAATATTTATTAGAGAAGTACTATAAATAGAAATGAAACTGAAACTTAAATTATAAATGGCTTGAAACATCCCAATTTTCCCAATGGCTCTTCCATAACACCAAATGCTTCACAATACCCTCTAAAACACTGCAAAGTATCAATACTAAAAAATTATAGAATATGTCTGGTTGAAATCACATAGATATGATAAATAATACTATAAATAAATGAAGATTCATTTAGTTAATGAATCTAGATACTTCACTCCTAAATCAAAGTAACATATGGACACATCTCCATATTATTTGCAAGTGGCACATTTCCCAAGCACAAGAATTTGATCAAGCAAACTATAAATAGAATTCAAACAAAATACCAACCAACCTTCATGAAGTGTGCTATATTTTGTTATATATCTTCATATAGACCCTAAAACCACTTGAAAAAACCAAGGGAGAAATAAAAACATGCTCCTTAATCACTTTTGACCAAGTTTTCCCACTTAGCCAATACCATGGAACAAACCAAAACTATTAACCATGCATGAGGTGGTTATTATTGGCCCATAAATATAGCACTACCTCCATAATTGTTCCTTCTAACTTCCTTTACAATTTCCCTCCTGTTTCCAACCATTTTGACCCCTTATTTCCCTAATTTCACTTGGCTTCCCTACCTTGACAAAATGGCCAAATACATTGAATAAGCATCCCATTTGGTCCAAAAAACTTCCTAAGGGCCTCTTTGACTTATTAAACTCAATCAATGCATGGAATAAGCCTCCTTAGTTCCATCATGACCCCATCATCCAAAATAATTATTATTCTTGACCAACATGAAAAAAATAAACTTGTGCATAATATTGTTGGCTAATATTTCCCAACTAAATTATTTTCTCATCCATAAACTCAAATTGGTACTTCTGGTGGTCACATTGCCAATTATAATTCCTTAGGAAAATTTATTTAGGATCCAATTAAATTTAATTAATTATTAGGAACCATATTAGGAATTTTCCCCTTATTTCTCACCATTTATAATTTTTAATAATTTTTCCCAAGGTCACTTAGGAAAATTTTAAACCATGTAAAACATGGGGGCATGACATGAAACTATGGGGAGCACTAAATGAAAATGGAAACAAGGGTCACAAAAATACTATGATAAGTGAAAATAGACCAAATATATTTATTTATAGGCTAGTATGACTCAGAAACATAGATTAAACACGTTACTAGACTCTATTAAGAAACCAAAACATGAAGGAAATAGAAGGAGGAAGAAGGATGTAATATGTTTTTTTACAAATTTTGATTCTATATTATTCCAAAGCACTCTCCCAATATCCTTCTTGATTCCCAACTTAAATATTCAACATAGAAAAATAAGCCTTCCTCATACACTTGTTATAATAAAGAAGAGTTTAAATGATATAAAGGATATTTGTAACATCAACTACTTAAGCAATGTTTATCAACAAAAGATTCCTTAAACTTAATAATTCAAAAAAAAACATATTTATTTTGGGGGAGGAAAATATACCATATTTCCATTATACCAATGATAATGTACAATGCATTATCTCAAACACTACTAGGAACCTTTTGAAATCCAAAGACCGGTTCACTCTTCTCTTTCACACCAACAATATCAATCCAATCTTATTAATGTAGTTAAATATGGGATCACTTAAAGGTAGTTATCTCAAAAATCAGTGTGATGGTGATCATCATAAGGTATTACTCATAAAAATCGTTATGGATGGGTTTAGTGAAGCATGAGTTCTTTTTCATAATATTATTATAGTTGGTGTCCACCTGATTGGACTATATCAGTTTATTTTAAGTTTGATGGAAATTGTTGGAGATAGTTTCCAAGTAGTTTAGACTATTATAGACAAGAAAATATATTTTAAAACTTCAATAACTCCTCAAATTTCAAAATTTTGTTATTATTTTTTATGAATTTTCAACTCATTCATGCCTTGCTCAAGAGAAACATGTGAATAGTTTCTGATTTTCTAGCGTCTAAGCCATGAATGGGGTATGTTATTCTTGAAACTATGTAGGATGAAGTGTAACTAGTTGGGATCTTGTATTTAATAATTAGGACCATCACTAGGAGAAAAATCATACTATATTCCATGTGTTATTGTCTTTCTTTTGAAGGATCAGTGAAACATAGCTGCCATCTTTTGAACCATCATTATGGATAGAGAAGTGTCGATTTGAGCTATAACATATGCCCCCTAATGTCTGATGGAAGAAAGGAATGCAAAAATTGATATAGATTATAATAAGCAATGGAATGGGATTTGGTATAACAAGGTTGCGTTTACCAATAATTAGTTTCAAAAGGTACCTAAAATAGACAAAATTGTGTGTGAAATAAATTTCGATGAGATTAGCACATTTGTGCTCAAAATGTGAAAAAATATGCCCACCAAATTTTATACAATATGGATCCATGTCATATAGAGGATGTAGTCATCATTTCCATGGAGGAACATACAATGGATCAATGCGATATACATAGAAGTGAATTACGGCAATGAGAAATGATACCTTGTTGATCCATTCCTATCAAGAGATCATAACCAACAACAAATACATGGTGGATTTATGTATCAACGTACATAAATAGAAATAATTGTACTTGGGGTGATTAGAGGTTCTACTAATTGTACCTGTTGGTACTAGAGTTTGTACTAGATTACAAGGTACAAATTCCTGGCATCTCAAAAAGGTTGGATAAGGTTTTAAGGTGTAATGATTCATGTATTGTGGTTTATAATAACAAAGGTAGAAGGTAAGGTATATAGATAGTCTCAAAACTAAACAGCAGACCCAAAGTATAATGAAAAGCTAATTAAGATAGAAAACAAGGTATGAACCAGTAAATAAAGTATTATATGGTTACAAATAGTTAATGATATACATAATGATATTTTTCAGAAAAAAAAAAAGACATTCTATATAAAGCATTACAGACATTGGCATGTATAATGAGAAAGTAGGATAATAACATTACCCACCATAAAATTCATTACAGGGATAAACATTGTATGTATAAAAAGAAATTATAAACTAGCTCATATAATATTCAATCCTTCATTTAACTTTCAAAATACACTTACAATTTTTAACAGAGTTCAGATCTGAAAGATGTCCAAAACTATGTGACTCCCTTGCTATTAGTCTAACCCCTAATCCTATCTCAAAATATTGTCTTTATACAAAAATAACCTCTATTCAATAGTTTCAGTAGATAAATATATGTAGGAATAAAAGTTTGACATTATCTCTAGACCAAAAATGTAGGACCCAAAAGCTTAAAATAGAAGGATTTTTACAAACTTAAACATAAAATACTGCCACCTAATTGCAAGATAGATATAATTCATAACTACTTCAATCAAAATTAAACAAATGCTTCATGAGTCACGACTCACCACCTTGAGCCGACCTATCACAATTTCTAAGCCGCTTCTACTAAGACAGTCAAACTATCCAAAGCTTGAGACCTCTTTCAGAGTCGAGCTAATTTTATTTCCAATGGTGATAATTCATCCTTCATTTTTTTATTCTGTTCCATTAATTCAGAATTGGCTTGCTGAGCTAGATTCCTTATTTTAATAGCCTCTTTTGACACCTTTAGTAATTCAACACAATTAGTATGCATGTCTTCTAAATCCTGTCTGATCATACTATTTGATTTCACCAATTGATCATTTATATGATTCAAATGGCCATTTTGTTTTTGGTAATGTTGCAAGGTTTTCGTGAGATTTAAAATCCTTGTTTCTTCTACTCCATGTTCATTCTCATTTTCATGGTTTACAGTATTTTTCCCTTCATTATCAAAAGATAGAACCATGTTTTATTCACCTAGTACTTTGCAATTATGAATATCTTCTATAACTTCTTCCACATATAACTGTTCCCTAGTAGTTTCTTTACTCGATGAAGGAATCACTCCTTTGCCTTTATCTACTAAAATATCTGGAATAAATTTGATCCTTTCTTCTATATTTTCTAAATCCTTTGAAATCATACCTTCGAATTTCTTGGACTTGGATTCTTGTTCACTCGTAAATTCATCAATCTCAATTAACTTTTCTTTCTGCCACTTAGGGTTTAATATCTTCTTCATGTTTAGGTGTAATTTATTGGTAGGTCTAGATTTTTGTCTCCATGACATTAACCATGCATAAGTTTTAATGATGACTGGATTCTCTGGTTGTTGCAAGCTTGTTGTCCCATTTTCTTCCTCTAATATACTTGAAGAGCTAATAGTCACTTCCATTTATTCAACCCTTTCTTCCATCTAATTTTTCTCACTTGAAAACCCTGAATTTTCAACCTTCTTTCATGGTCTAATCCTATATTCCTTCTATATGTTTCTTCTCAACTTCATTTTCTCATGTTTATTTATTTGTTGTTCCTCTCCAGTAGAAAAACTAGACCATAACATAAAATGCGACAAGCTGCATGCTCGTTTCTCCAGCTCCCTATCAATCAATAATTTTATCAAACCATGATGGAATACATTGTGAGAAGTGTAATCCAAATCATTTTTAACCCTGGCCGACATCTTTAACAGACTCTTGAGAAAACAAAAGGGTATTTACTCAACTTTGAAACCCCTACAACATGAAACACAAACCTCATGTGATATTTATATATAGTTGCAAATCTACCCTCGCAGGTTACATATTTCTAGATAATAGCAAGAACCTATCACTATTCTTCCTTTAAGCAATCTCTAGGAATACCATGACTCCATTCCATTTTTTCATAAACAAGATGCAAAAAAAGCATCAAATCCACCTGAAAAGGTAATCTCTTGAAGCATTTCTCTCCTTGAGTGGACAACCCAGTGGCTCTGCTATAGATTGTTCGAAGATGTCAAAACTGATGCTATCAAATTCGAACCTCGTGCCTGTAAATATTTTTGCAAACTCCATAGAAACCTTCATATTAAACCCTGTCACTTTCTCAAAAAAAACAAATCATCCTACATTCCTTAGGATATATGCACACTGTGGGTGTTCTATTTCCCACTTTATATCCATGGATTCAAATCTGTGAGGTCGACTATTTGTATGTTTCATCTTGTCAAATGAAAACTGTGAAAACTCCACCAAACCTTGAAACCCTTCTCAACAAGAAACACAACATCTTCTGATATCATGATATAATGAATATCAATGATCCTAGTACAACCACGACTTCTTGCTATAATCATATGTACATAACATGTCATGTTTTCATAATGGAACATGCATTTTGTACAACAATATGCCTCCACATAATATGCATTTCATTATTCAAACCCAAGGTTATAATCTCATATGTTTATTAACGATTTAGCAGCGCTTCATATCTTCAAAAATTAAATAAGCTTCGAGAATAATAAACAATATGAAAATGACAAATCTTTAACCCCATAAACCATATAATGAAAGTTTGATAATATCGATATAAATAAAACTATGAGCCAGATTTATAAACTTCTAATCTAACAAATATAATCAACAAACTATATACAAAGAAATCAAGACAACCCTAAACTTTCCTAAGGACAAAGTTTAAACTAAGGTTGACAAACATAGTACCAATGTTATATTACGTGTGGTATAGTCTCGCGCAACTCAAACGATAGCAAAATATGGGGATTCTACCATTTTAAAGGTCTTCCATCCAAAATGACAAAAATGTATGATCCCTCCCCATGTGAATAGATGAGATTAATTTGAAAATTGAAGACACCATTTGATTTCCAATCATTCATGTATAACATTAACAAATGTGAGGTAAACCACTAATTATGATAATGGGAACCAAGGTACATAGTACATTCTAGCAAGAGTGAATATATCTCTTGAAGTAAAATAGTTGTAGAATCCATTTGGGGGGATACACTTATGGATTCCCACTACTTGATAGCGAGAGAAAATTCCTATGATGACTGTAGTCCATGAGGTACTAATGCGACTATATCTCATACTTAGAGCATGATGAATTGATTCAATGAAAGGGAAGGCATTGAGGAATCCTCTATCAACCAACAAGAGGAGCTAGTAGGGCCTGATTTGACATGGAAAGGGTCTATGACAATTTTTTGTAGAATGGACCACCATCTATGTATCTCACATGCACCAAATGTAAATAGTACATGAAAGAAAAACATTGAGAAACAACAAACAATGAAATCTATTGACAAGGGAAAGGACTTCCACCAATGAAAAAATGGAATACAAGGTACAATACTAATACAAAATTGTGAATAGGTTTCTTAACACTTTTACAATTATACACACAGGGATTCCAAACTTAAGCATGAATTCAACTAGCAGTAGAGTCCCTTATGAATTTTATCCTATCTATTCCTTTTAAGAATGAAAATATATTGACTGCAATTTTTTACAAGATCCTAGAAGCCTGTAATTAAAATATCATTTAAATCAATGTTTTACATTCCGACACCAAACAGAGTAGCGCACCATAGGCTGAATCCATGGAAGATCCACATCCAATATATTAAACGTTTCTAAAACTACGAATATAACTCCATAAACTATGCATAAGAATTGGTTGGAAGCCTGTTAAAACTATATATATATATAACCATTATAGACAAGTTAAGCAGTGTATCACAATATCCAACCAACCATCGAATCTCATAAGAACTTCAAGCGGTAATCACGCTTCCAGTGTTGGCATGGCAATGCTTTAACACACTCTTAATTGATTATATAGGAAAACAAAGTTAGGTATTTTCCCATGCTTCTGTAGAGAAGCGAAATAAACTAAAGTTTTTCTTACTCAAACAACAATTACCAAAAGATTTACCCACCGTGCCATTGCTGGAAATGGCATTGCTAAGAAGAGCATTTGCACCCTCAAACAAAATACATTTCTCTCCAAACAAACAGCTTTCCCAATATTTGGAAATGATAACGAATTCAAATAATTATAAATTCACAGTAAGATTCCTACGTTTCAACAAAACCTCGTTAAATATTCCATAAAACACACAGATAAACTGTAGAAAACAACCTAGAGAATATAAAACCCACAAATTATATCATCATTCACCCAATAAAAACATTAAATTATTAAGGAATATTTAGAAAAAATGACTGAAGAAACTGGCATTTCAGAAATTGGGTTTACAATTGGTTTTCCACCCACAGTCACAATAAATTTACAAATTCATCAAATGCTTGAACATGCTCTTAGTCAAACTAAAACCCAATGAAATTCCTGAGCGCCATTCAATTACAAATCCTTGTAACTCAGAAAAGCTATCCATTAAAACAACAAACAACGAATCCATTAATCCTTCTCAAAATGCAGAACGACCAACCAAAGGTGGAGGTCACTTAAAGCATAGGATTACCGTAGTACTTCCTAAAAATATTCCCTTCCAAAGTCGCATTCTTGTGAAAACGTAGTGCCAACCTGCCACAAAACCAGTTAGGGTTTAGTAAAAAAAAATTTAAAAATTTAGAACAACATAATATATCTACACTGAGAAATACATACCTTCACAGTGAATGGAAACTCTATAAACAACTCCACCCCACTGACCACTCATTTCAAAGAAAACACCAAGCAGAGAGCTCACTCCCTTCAACCCCTTCAGCATGCAAGGAGGGTTTCGAAAACTAGGTAAAACCCTCTTGAACCCTAAGTCAACGTGGGAGGAAAAACGAGGCCAATACATGTCATCGTTTTAAATACCCAACCACCCCACCAGTAGTTATATAATTTATCCTCTTCCTATAGTTGTAGTCTTCTTTTAAATTGCAAATGTATATGCATACATAACCTTAGATTTAAATTTTAACACCATTAGTCATTGATCAATTTACTTCTTTAAAAACAATACGCTTAACATAGTGTTGGTAGCTAGCACCTGCAAACAACAGATTCTTCATGTATTAGTTCATAACGAAATAAGTAAGCCCAGTTCATAGGATACCTTCATACCCTTTAGTTGAGTTGTTAGTAAAATCCAGCCACTCTTTTCCCTTTAGAAGTAGAGGTATGTTACCCACGACATTTTAGTAAATAATACTAAGTTGCATGTTAAAACATCCTTTAGAAACCAATATAAACTAGATAGGCTAGTCACAACAACAAACACTAGTACAATATATAAGAAAACATCATTATAGAAATAAAATTACATAACATATCACCATGAGAAAATAGGTCCCCATGCACTAACCTACGAAACTACGAAAGGAATTCAGACCAAAACAAATACATGTATCCCTTTTAATAAGTTTATTCAAATGTTAAGGTTAATTTTAGATAAACCTTAGATCCTATTAGTTTTATTGATCTTACAATTTTTTCCTAGATTTAAGGGACATTACATTTTGCCAAGAATTGACATGTTGCTGCTATGATGTACTCAATTCTTTTATCACATAAATACTACCTTTTACCTTAATATATGATACTAGATAGGATCTGCATTTTGCGTACAAGTGTTCTGAGATGGGTAGCCCTTCATAAAACCTAGTGATGTATTTTAACAACTAGTCCTAAATTGTATTATATTATTTTATAATATTCTCTCCTCCAGACCGTCGATGTCTTATGCAAGTTCGTTTCCACTCTACTGAGGAGATGGTATTCGGTCCAAAACTACTTGACAAATTGCTAGAACCACATGTAAGGTGATATATGGGATTATTCAATACCTTTGTAGTTAAGAAAAAAAATAGCTTATACGAGAGATTTTACTTCTATCTACTATGTGATAATACTCTACTATGTGATAATACTTTCACATGAGATTTTGATGGAATTTATGGAATATTTAAAAATTTGTAAATAATAAAGAGGACCTTCCAAATCCATTGCAATAGTTTTTCAATTCGACAATTTTGATCAATCTAGTATAATCCATCATCTAGAAAGAGATAAAGATATAAATTAATGTGTGATTTTTTTTTGTAAATGAGCGGGTTTCGCAAGTTAATGTGACCATAGATCTAGGGAAAGCATATGCTTAGTGTAATGATATTTACAATTTTTTATATAGTTAGCTGCATAACATTCTTAATTTGCATTTGGGTATAAATTACATCTTAGGATTTACTTGTATTTTCTTACTCTCTTGTTGGGGTTATCTAGTGGGTCTCAATCCACGTGCGATTCTCAATATCTTGAGAAGAAAAAACCTAATCATGCATCATCGAGTCTAATGTAGGACAAGGGGGTTCACTAGTTTATGCACGCATATCCATTGAGTGGGTTGGGAAACTTAGGCATGTAGATAATAGGACGGATCACTTTTTTTTTTTCAACTATAGTGCCATAGACATAGCATATGATTGTCTCTATTATTACATCTATTTTCATGATTTCTCAACTAGTCTAATTATATTTGTATCCAAACATTTACATGCTTATTATTTCATTACTTGCATGGATTCTTTCCATAATAATTTTTTTTGCAATACACCAAATTAAAATAAATTATTATTATTTTTTTGAATATTTTATTTTTTCTTATTTTTTGACAAAAAAGTCAAAAATAGATGTAATGGATTATTCTTATTTATTAATTAAAAATAGTGGAAGGAATCAAAACTGAAATAGTTGTTGAAAGAGTGTTTGGTGACCCACAAAGAGAAAATACAAGTGGCTAAAGCTGTTGAGTGAGAACTCAAGATGCAACAAACATCCTCCCAAAAATCATGTCACAAATTCTTGTGGAGTGCTAAAGAGCGGGAGGCTCATAAATGACCAAGTCCTAGGAAAAATAATATATAATAGTATGTCCATTTATCAAGCACGAGGCTACTAGTGGATGAGGAATTGATATGTTAATGCAAGAGATGGCTTTGAGTGTATTTTGTCCTTATGGTTTAGCAAACAGGATCGTGGGTTCTAGATAAAGTGAGATTAGGCTACTCTAGGAGTTGGTTGGGAGGAATGACAATCTCAATTCTATTTTCTCGACAGTGGTGTGATGTTCTCTATCCTACTTCTTATCTATATAAACTACTTTAAAGTAAAAATGTAAGTTAAATATGAATCATATTTATTTATTTTTACAATATTAGTAATATGCAACATTTCTATTATATTTTATATTGTATGTATCCATGTAAAGTAAACTGATCTTAATCAGAATTCATAGGTTCATGATATTAATATTTTATAACGAATCTCTATTTGGGAATCCATACCCGAATCAGATATTCATATAATAATGGTTGTAATGTTAGCATAACTAGGAATTCGAAACAAAGGACTATAATAGATCTGGTGAAATGTTCTATATTATGCATTCTTATGTTCTAGTAGAGTATTTTAAATGGGTTTATTTCAACTAACTATTTTCTTGAAGTCAATGGTTTCCTACGTAGCTAGACTCTGTCCTTTTCTATTTTTAAACCCTGCCATTTGAAAATGATTATTTCAAGACTAGAATCATATTGTTTCCAAGTTAAAATTTAGTTAATTTATGAAAACAACTTACATAAAGGAAATTTCACTAGTTAACACAACAAAAATGTAGAAAAAATTCTTAATTAAACCAAATCATTAAAACATCAAGGTTTCAAACCACATAACCTGTAAATTGAAAAGTCTATAAAGATTTTGCTTATGAATTTATTGGATGGATAAAGTAGAGACAAGACACCTTTTTTTAAACATGCAATCTATAAGTCATATCAACAGTAAAATTGGAAGTTATCTCATCTCAAAAACCCAAATCCTTGAAATACAGATCAAGATTTTCCATGATTGAGATGAATGATTATAAATACAATAAAAACTATAATATCGAGACCCAATTACTAAATCAACCAACTAACAGTTACATGACTGAAGTTGAGTGGGAATCCCATTATAACTAAATCATTGAGACCCATTATAACTATTATAATAGCTCACAAATCTATCTCATAATTAAACAATCAGATCTAGCAGGAACTAAACAAGTAAAATATGATACAGTCATTAAACATACACACCCATAATCTTACATCACACATGTTAGTAGTCAGGATTGTAACCTAGGTTTGAGAGGGTAAATCCCAAGGTAAAAAGAAAAACCACATTAAGAAAAGAATCTAGCCTCTTCCTTTCTAGAGAGGGATCTCTCACATATTTTTATCAGGGCCAGATACACAAACAAAATAAAATTCAGATGTGTCAGTGGTTGAAACAAAGCAAGCATACATTGGGCTATAGAGTCACAAATACTTAAAAGAGTCACATAACTTTTTGCATGGGAAATACTAAAAAGGCAAGGTAGAAATCAGTTACATTCAAAACATTGTTGGTCTAGTGATAAAGAGTAAATAATGACATTCCATCAATGCAGAACATTGAGGAGATGAATTTTGCATCAACTTTGGTAAGAAATCTTGGTGAATACCTGAAAACAATATCCAGATCATAACAATATGAATTATGAACTATTATACACTCATTTCAGATATGAAGAAAACATAATGACAAGTTAAATAGGATGACATGCACACAAGAAGGGAAAATACAGACTGTAACTATGATATACATAGGAATATTTGCAATAACAAGTTAGCATTCAACTTCGTAGATTCATTAGTAAGGGAAGATCTAAAAATAGATAACCCTAAACCTCACAGGTTCCAACCTCCTCTGCCATTATTGATGGTATATTTATAGTATCACAGGATCCCGAGATCAACCTCGGAATAGTGACAAATTCAGTTACACGTAGCAATCAAAATCCTAACAAATTAAATGATCTAGCATATTTTCCATGATAATAAAAAAACAACAAAGCATTTTGAGACACGCATGCTAGATCAATTAAGGAAATTTGACAGTAGGGATTCAGGCTCGCTTGATCGAAAATGATGGTTCAGAACATCCTTCGACGTTTTGCAATGGTTTCCTTCATGTCTCCATATTCACCTACAAAAAAAATTATGGACCATTGATCTTTTCCTTCTTAGATCCACACTATTGAAAAATGCACCATCACGCTCAATAAAGTGACCTTTTCATATCCAATTTATGAGTGTGATATCCAATGGGGAAGGGATACTTACTTCACGCATGTTTCCCATCGCGCAGGCACTCTTTCAACTTTCACCATGCATGTTATACCGACGAAATGAATCTCCACCCTTGATTTGAGATCAAGCGTGATCTGCGCCATTGAAAGATGTGGGGCCTACCTTTTTCTGTATATCAGGAAGTCTTCTTACCTTTTGCACATGTTCCTTTTTTCCGCACTATCGATCTCAGACAAAAAATTTCCCCACCATTGATCTTCTATGGGATCCCCCTAAACTGTAGATCTAGCATATCGCAGAATGTGAAACTTCAACCTTTCACAACCAAATCATTTGGTATTTACGCATTCCAATCTCCGTCCCCCTTCTCTTTTTTAAGTAGTTTATATTTGGCTAAAGCGCCTTCAGCCATCGGATATTTGGACTGTAAAAAACAGAAAACATGATTTTAACTTCTTCGAAGTTCAATTTTAATCTTTCCACTCCCGCCTATCTGCTTCAGCCTTTAGTGGAAAATGGAAGGCATATTTGCCAACTTTCGTGACTATGATTATTCCTTTTTTGCTTCCTACTTTCAGCTCCCACCTTTTTCTAGACCGTTGATTTGTGCAGAATTCTTCCCTGACCGTCAAATATCGAACAACAGAAAACGGAAGGAAAAATTACAACTTTTTATAACCAATTTTTTACCTCTTTCGTTCTTCTGCTCCCAACTTTCCTGGCACTTAAATGATTTTTGACCTTTCATTTTGTTTGATGTGCATCCATGACGTTCATTTGCTGTCACCATTTAACCTGGGGAGGAGTTCTTCATTCTTATTCATTAGCAAAGATGAAAACAAGAATTTTTCACTTGTTTTGTATTTCCAACTTAGAAACGATTCTTTGAAATACCTTCAGAACCTCATTAGCATTCATCAGTTTCATATGATAAGAAAATTTTCTAATCTCCATTTACTTGCCAAATCCTTTATCAATTTTTTATCCCAAAAATGGTTCTAACAACTGGCTCCAACTTGGGATGCTATCCTACCTATGAGGTAGCAAAGAACCCCATAGACCAAGTGCCAAATCTATTGGGAGGCTCCTGAGATTTCCTGAAATTCCCAACATGCTTTGAAAAAAAAAATGCTAAAATGATGTTGAAACAAACTGAAAAATTACTGAAAGAAATGCTCTCCATGTCAAGCTTATTCACGCCTATCTACCCTACTTACTAACAGTCAATAACCAGTTAAGTAACTTCTGACTTTGAGTGAATCCAATCAAGAAAATGATCCCATAAACCAAATTTATCTTCATGCTTGACCAAAAACAGAAAAGAAAAACTAAATAGAAAAAGGCTATGATAAAGAGATTCATATTTACTAAAGAAAAACAACCAGCCATTACCACTGTAAATATTCTCCATATATGTAGCCACTGGATCATGACAACCTTCAAATATTTATGTTATTTGTTTTCTTGCATGACAAGGCTTCTCCAACTGCAACTCCTCTAGCACCCTTCCAAACGTTTCTTCAAGAAAACCATGCAAGGAATGCTCATGACCATTTGCAAATAAGACATCAACTTCTTCATCTAAAATATCATAATTAAAAACTTGATTTCTTACAAGTGTTTCAAAGAAAATATCATTTGTTCTTCAATAGAATCAGGGAAAATAATTTCTGAATTTAAAAAACATAAAGAAGTATCCCATTTGGAGTCCTCCTTTTCTTCAAGAAAATCAAGCAAAAATGCATTCTTCTTGACATTCTGAATTTGAATAACATGAAGAGAAATCCCATTTAGGATCCTCAAATTCTTCTAGGTGATCCAATCTATGATTTCAAACTATTGGTTCTTTCGGTACATTATCCAAGTAGTCATCCTCATATTCATAATATGTAGCGATACTGGAATATTCTTTAAAAACATTACTAACATAAACATCAACATGCTGATTGCATTCTTCATAAAGAAAATTAGTATGACCTTCTTCATGTACATTGATGGGCTTGTTATCTTCTTGTTCATAAAAATAAAGATTGGAATGCAGAGCAGATTCTAGTTGTTCACCCTTCTCATATTCCTCTTTGTGATTTAACCTCCCATGGTGAACTATTGTTTCTTCCATAGGTTGGGGTTGATGGCATGGTTGCTTTCCCTTTTCATTATCTATTTCTGAACTTGTCATATCCTCACACTTTTGTTCTTGCTTAGATATTTTAAGCATATGTCTCGGCAATTCAAATGAACCATAGCACAAAGGAAAACTATCACTTTCATCACACCCACTATTTTCTCTATACTCATCCTCTTGACCTTGGATTTCAATGGAATTTCTTCATTAACATGCCTTGAACTTACAAAATCTACATCTAGTCTTTTGAAAAATTGGTGCTGCAAATGGGGAGTTTCTGATTGAATAGGGGTATCCTCCTCTTGTAGTAAAATTTTTGGAGTTGAATAATACGGGGAAGTATTTGATTTATAGTTTCAACTATTTTATTCATCACACAAAGAATGACAAGAATGCTTGAAACTATCCTCAGTTTCAGGGAAAGAAAAATAGATGGTGGAATCATAGTTTTGGCTTATGTCAACTTTAGTCAAGGAATACAATACCAACTGCTCAGAATTTTCATGGATGTCAAGGAAGTTGTTTTGAATTTATTTTTTAGATAAGTATTCATGTAATATTTCTAAAACCTATTCATCCACATACTGATCATCATCATATTCACCTTTCATATTTTTAATGAACTCTTTATCATGTGTTTAAAAATCTTGAATTGAAAACATAGAAGGATAATGATATTTGAAATGTTCATGAAATAATATATGAAAGACTTTAAGGGAGGATAAACTTCCTGATGATATCCATCATACCATGACTTTTAATTTTATTCTAAACTAGCAATGAACATTTTCATTAAAGAATCCTCATGCAATTCAACTCTCAGCTTGTGTATATGCTTCTGAAAACTAGACAAATGAATTCCAGCATCATCACCCTTTTTATCTTTGAATATTGGAAGATATGTTAGGCAATCTATATTAGGTATTCGATTTTAAAAACCAAGAATGTTAGCACGATTCATAGGAGCATACCTTCTAGCTACAAAACCCATCTTGATGATGGAGAAACTAAATAATCTCTTCAAACTTTTCAACCCCTTTGACAGTGGAGCTACGGTAGAACATTATGAAGAGTGGATCTTCACAAATGGAGGTGCTAGGTGAAATAGGCATGACCTTATTGATCTTTTACCATTGTTCACCATCAACAACTATATTTAAAACTCTATCATTCATACCCATGGAATATTTGAACCCTCCTCCCCATATCAGTCCTTCTGGCCGATAGTATCCCCACTGGAGTCACCTTTCTGAAGATTTGATTAGAGTCTCCACAAAAATATATACAACATTTATCAAATGCAAGAGTTTTTGTTTTGCCACAGAAACCATTTCTTCTTGGAATATTTGTCGTTTTTCCTAGGGATGATTTGCACTTTCATCCCTGGCAACGATGCCAATTTGTTAGCACTAAGAATTGTAACCCTAGGTTGCAGAGGGAAAATCCCAACATAACAATAGAACCACTTTCATAAAGGAATCTAGCCTCTTCCTTTCTACAAAGGGATCTCTCACAAATTTTTATAAGGGCCAGATACACAAACAAAATAAAATTCAGATGTCTCGGTGGTTTCAACAAAGCAAGCATATATTGGGATATGGAGTGACAAATAGTTAAATGAATCACAGAACTGTTTGCATGGTAAATACTACAAAGGAAAGGTAGCACTCAGTTATAATTAAAAGAAAATTGGTTCGGTGATAAATAAGAAAGAATGACAGTCTATCAATATAGATCGTCAAGGAGATGAATTTTGCATCAATTTTGGTAAGAAAGGTTGGTGAATACCTGAAAACAATAGCAAGATAACAACAATATGAATTCTTAACTATTATACACTCATTTCATATACGAAGAAAACATAATGGCAAGTTAAACAGGAAAACATGCACACAAGAAGGGAAAATACAGACTCTAACTACGATATACATACCAATCTTTGCAATAATAGGCCTTCATTTAACTTTGTCAATTCATTATTCATGGGATATCTCAAAATACATAACCCTAAACCTCACAAGTTCCAACCTCGTATACCTCTATTGAGGGTATATTTATAGTATCACAGGATCCCTAAGACAAACCTCAAAACAGAGCCAAATTCAGTTACACGTAGAAATCAAAATACTAACAAATTCAATGATCTAGAAGATTTTCCATGACCATAAACAAAACAAGAAAGCATGCTCAGATTCGCATGATGGATCAATTAGGGAAATTTTATAGTAGGTATTCAGGCCCTCTTGATCGAAAACAACAGTTCAGAAACTCCTTCGACATTCTCCAATGTTTTCCTTCATGTCTCCATCTTCACCTACGAAAAATCTTCTAGACCGTTGATCTTTACCTGCTTAGATCCACACCATTGAAAAATGAACCATCATGCTCCATAAAGTGACCTTTGCATATACAATTTCTGAGCGCGATATCCAATGGGCAAGGGACACATCATTCACACACATTTCTCATCGCGCAAGTGCTCTTCCAATTTTCAACATGCATTTTATACCATCGATATCAATCTCCACTATTGATATGAGATCAAGGGTGATCTGGGTCGTTGAAAGTTGTGGGGCCTACCTGTTTCTGCATATCAGGAAGTCTTCTTACCTTGTGCACATGTTACTCTTTTCCACACCATCGATCTCAAATAGAAAATTTCCCCACCGTTGATCTTGTGCAAGATCCCCCCTGAACCATAGATATAGCAGATCGCAGAATGCAGAACTTCAACCTTACATGACCAAATCCTTTGGTATTTTTGCTTTTTGATCTTTTCCCCTATGCTCTTTTTGGAGCTATTGATATTTGGTAGAACCGATCTGATTCGTTTGATCTTAGGAATGTGGAAAATGAAAATTGGGATTTTAACTTCTTCGAAGTTCAATTTTGATCTTTCAGCTCCTGCCTTTAGAGGAAAACAGAAGATGGATTTGCCAACTTTTGCGACTGTGATTCTGTCTGTTCTGCTTCCTCCTTTATTCTCCCACCTTTTTCTGGACCGTCAATTTGTGTGGAAGTATTCCTTGACCATTGAATGACCGTTGTCTAACCAATTTTTTACCTCTTCCACTCCCAACTTTCTTGGGGAGGAAATGATTTTTGGCCTTTGATTTTTTCTGTTATGCATCGAGGTCATTCATTCATTGTCAACATTTAATGTGTTACCACCTAAGTTGTACTTAGTGGTTTTTTATCAAGTGAGCCTAGTGAACTGGACAAGGATAACTTGTTCGAACTTCAGAGAACCTTTAGTCTTGCTTCTGGGAAGCTTTGTTGTACTATATCACATGTTCATACCCCATGGGGGAATTGTAATAAATGTTCTCGCATGATAGTTTCTGTAAAAGACTCAGTCTCTTAGAATTTATTTGTCAATCTGATCATCCCAGGGTGTTTTTTCCCTTGGTTATTATTGGCTGTTGAATAAACGACTGATAATTTCTGAGTTTTTCACTCCATACCTCCAAAGTTGGGGTGGTTGGCTTGGCATTTAGGCCTATTGAGGTCATTAGAGTCTATGTGTCAATGTATAAACATGCTAGACATCATGGTCGAGTCATATGAACATGTCTAAGTCCCCTTAGGTTTTTTCAATTTTTCAATTTTTTAATTCTTTCCGTGTTTTTTATTAAAATTTAATTTTTCCAAAACTTAGGCTGTTTTTTAATAGTTTAATTGGAAAAATTGATTTTGTAATAAAAGTGGGCCAAATAATCAGTTTCAGTCATGTAGGGGCTCATTTTCAAGCTAAGAGCACCATGTAAACCCATGGACCCACTATTTCCTAGTTTTGAGTGATTTTCCATCACTCGGGTTAGAAAGCCCCAAAAATCAATTATTGATGATTTTAATTAATAAATTGATGAATAATGGAGAAAATCCAAAATCATAGATCAATGGATTCTCAGCCGATTTGATTGAAATCAGTATGATCTGAAGCAGATTCACTAGATCTGACAAATCCTTGACTGAAGGAGGTGATCAAATCAGATCTAGAGTTGATATTTAGCATCCTTTATGGGGAATTTCACCCTCCCTCTCTCCTCCACACATTTTTGGCTCATCTCGATGAGTTTTGGTGGATGCTTCAGTCAACAGGTTGAGGTGTCAGTCAAATCAGCCCCTCGCTTGATAGTTGCACTCAGTGAGACTCAGATCTAGCTTAGCTGATTTGATGGACTATCCTTCAGCTGATTTGATGTGTCTCCTTGGTATTTGTGCCCGCTGGGCTATATCTCCTAGTTTTTGTATATATCCAAGCGAAGCTCCCTCTTCCAAGCCAGTTAGAGTTGGATTGAAGGGCTTGCTATTGTAATATTGTTGTAATATTTTTATTGTTGGAATAAAGAAGATTTGGAGGCTGAATGGTGTAATGCTCTCATGTGTGTGGATTAAGCATTGTCTTATGACTATTAATGTTGCCTACTTTTCTCTCAATTTCTACATCTGAACCCTGTCTGGCTTGAACGATTCAGCTGAATCAATAGGAGTATAGTTAGGCAAGTAATGTTACTTTTTTTTTCTATATATCATAGCATATATGTTTGAATATCTAGATTATACATGTTTAATAAGTTTATTTGCATGTAAATTTTGTCTCCTTTTCATATATATATCCAGATCTCATGAGGTTTTGTGCAGGATTGTGTGTTTAGCTTTCAGGTAGCAAGGATTGGATGAGCTATGGATCTAGTTTGACTCCACTATACATCCAAAAAATTTGTGAAGGATTTTTCCCTCTGTATTCCAGTAACAAGTTTCCATTGCAGATCCATCCAACAATGGGCCTTTCCCCTTTTCTTCCTCCTTTCTTTAAAAATCAATCTTCTGGTTACCTGTCTCTTCCTCTTATGATCAGATCTAGTTCTAAGAACTAAATATATATTGTTAGATATATATTATAAGAGTCTTGATGCTTAGATATATAATTTTATAAAGAATACCATGTCATAAAGATAGATCTAGGTGTAGCAATTGCCATTTTTGCAAGTAGCTAAGTAATAGATCTAACACTTGCTCATAAGGTAGTTCTTTTTCATTCTTTAAAGATTCATATTCTGCAATAAAGTGCACATCTTATTGGCTTCCCAAATATAAATCCAATATCCCAAGGAAATCATGCTTTCCTTGGTTCCTTTTTGCATAACTAGATTACCCCAATTTAACAAGTTTTAACTTAGTTTTTTTTTGTTAAAAGTAAGCTGACCCAAAGGTACTTTCACAGTGCTTTTGGGAATATTTTAGTCTAATATTCTTGCTGGTTTTTATCAGGTTTGACAGAAAATAAAGGAATCTGTTGTTTGAATGTGGCCTCAGGAGCGTTCAAATCCCCCGAGGGGTCTCCCATTTGACTAAAACCTTTAATTTCTACACTTTGTAAGATCTTGATTTCACTCTGTATAAGGATCAAGAGGAATTATATCAGTTCTCTCATATTGTAACCACTGTTAATAAAAATAATTTTTGAATAGGCTCTTTCGATCCCATTCCCCATCCCCCCCTGGGGGGATTTGCGTCCGTGTCTTTTTTTTTTCCTTTTCGTTCATCTTTTGTCATCTGAGTAGCATTAATCTGCAGGGTAGTATACTTTGATATAAAATCAATTCCATATTCCATTTCTATTGTTTTCAAAGTAACTTTAATACTTACCCCACGAGCCTTCTTTGAGCCGAAAGGTGAAGAAAGGTTCGTGGTAGTCTAATTAGAAAATTGTGGTTTGCTCATCTTTTATGTTTCATTTGATATCATCTTTTGTTTCAGTAAGCACTATAAAATTTACCTCTCCTTGATTCCTCGATTGAGATCCACTTGGATCGAAAGAGGTTCCTGGAGGGTTTTCTTTTAACAAGAACACCCATTGTAAAATTTACTAAAATTGACAAGAATCCAGTTTGTATGCTCTGCACTTGGCTGCGGTTTGTCTGATCAGTCAAGCTGTATCAAAAGCACTTGAGTGACTAGTATAATTAGGACTCACTCCCCAAATTGACAAACCATCAAGTGAAAATCCAACACCTAGATCAAACCATCACGGTGGAAAAATACCCAAAGGAAGCGGGAACTTCTGAAAAAGTGACCTCGGGGCGCCGATCTCTGTCACACCCTAACTGGTGCATTATGAACAATAGCCCCAGAGACTCCATTCAGCCCACATATTCCTTGCGGGTAGCCGTGAAGGTTTAGTTTTGGACATACTCCAAGTACTCTCGGGTATATCTGGAGTCCACCCCTTCGCCTAATTTTAATCAACTCACACCTAAAATTTAACTTAAAATGTACCAAAAGGAAATTGCAAAACATTCAGTCCAAGCACATGCAAGTACATTGATTCTATTTTTCGACTCCATTCTAAGGCACTAGTTATTTTCTTGGTTTATATATATATTGTGTCTCAGCATTGTGCTTTCGTGTGTTCATTTTTGTATCTTGTCATATTTGATTGTCTATAGTTAAATTTCAAACTCCTTAGTAACTCATTCAGTTTAACATCACCATACTAAGTAATTATCCTTAGTAACTTAATAGGGTCTACCCCCCTTGCCTTCATTAGGAGTTGAGCCTAAACAGAGGAGTCAAGAACAAGGTGACAGCCTTGACTCAAGACTTGCCCCCAAGGACACACCGAGTGGCTTGAAGATTTAGGAGACCAATCCCTCTCAGATATCCATCACATATTTGTAGAGAGTCATGTTTACTAATCTCAAGAAATGACAAAAATTTTCAAACCCCTTGACTTTTCTCAGATAGCAGGTAGTCCTCATGACATTCTGAATGATGCTATCAAGAAGCTCCCCATATTTCAGGGCAATAATTCCATCACTGCCAAGTCTCACCTTCGAAAGTTTGAAACGCACCTGGTCAATTATTGCAATGATGTTGCCCATGACCATGATGATGTCAAAATGACACTCTTTGCTTTATCCTTGGAAGATGATGCTGAAGAATGGTACTTCGACCTAGATGATGATTCATATAAAACTCTTAATGCATTCCTATAGGGTTTTAAGAAGAAATGGGGGGAAAAGAAAGAACCAAGACATCTGCTTGCTGCCCTCCATAACATAAAGAAGATGGAGAATGAAACCATTGATGAATTTAATACTAAGTTCAGGCATGTGGTTGCAGACCTCCCTAGAGAAATCAAGCCAAGGGATGCCTCCATCCTCATATCTTACATCAAAGCTTTCACTGGTGATTTGAGGTACCAGTTAAAGGACAAAGAGCCAGCCAATCTAAAAACTGCTCAGGAATTGGCCGAGAAAATAGAAAAGAATATGCAGTCTTCAGGAAAATCCAACATTCAAGGTTACACTAGGGGAAACACTTCATACAATGAAGAAAAGGGAAAAGCATTTGAATCAGAAGAAAAGTGAGCCTCTAAATATCCCATGGAAAAGGTAACAGACATGATAAAAGACTTGGTTACTAGTGAAAACTAACTTATGACAGATCAGTCTGCACAATTGAATCCTATGCACAATAGAATAATCACAATGGAAAGAAATAATGGACCTAGGAACTTTCAGCCTAGGCAAAATCAGATGTATCAAAAGAATTTTCCTCAACAAGAGCTTAGGATTCCAAACATGTTAGACTCAGCTAACATGGTAGAAAAAGTAATTCCATGGTGTAGACCCTGTGAACAATTCCACCAAGAAAGCACTTGTTATGTTGCAAATCAAGTCATGGAACATGGACTTCCTGAGGTCAGTAATCAAGAAACAAATTCAAGTGAGCTTGATCATATATACATGGTAGGCCAGGCCTAACCTTTGTTACCATCTAAACAGTACAAGCCTAAGGATGAAACCATTGCAGAATCTTATAGTGAAACTTATGATGAAAACTGTAATATACATGATGGGACTCCTATGTGTTCTCCATATAATGATGACAGTATGGAAGGTTTACTACCTTGTGACCTTTTCTTTGAAGAAGATGAGTATGAAAATGAGGACAAGTATAGCTTGGAGCATGATACAAGTGACGAAGAATCCCTTATCCCCGATAAATATGTTGATGAGGAGTCCTGGACATTCATGGAAAATCCAGTCTGTGACATGAATAAAGAGGAAAATAATGAACCAGAAACTTTTGATGGTTTTGTTGATTTTTCTATCTATGGCATATATAAAGGAGAGAGCATGGACCATGTGGCCTTGAGAAACTTTGATATGAAAAAGGAGCATGCAGTTTATCCATATGATCATTCAGAGTCATATCATTCAGAACCACACAAAGCTATCAATAATGAAGACATGGAGAAGCAGTGTTGTGAAAAGATAGATGTGATGCAGTTATTAGAATATCAGTCTCAACTATCATCTTCACATATAGAGTTTCCTCATGACTTGGAGCCGCTTGGGGCTTATACAATGAATTATCATCCAGTAAGCCTTGATGATCAGTATGATGGTGTAGTCAATCTACCTCATCATTCTGATTTGTACATCAACCCTGTCCAGTCATGGATAGAAGCAGCCTGTGCAAGCACTTACTAGTTTGGGAGGAAGTTTGACGACATTATTCATGCCTATGATTTCCCATCCATCATGCCCCTTCCGGATCATCACGCAAGTTTGCATTTTCTGAATAAAGTATCCTTACTTTGGCTGGTAACCAAAGACAAGGAAATTTTTCTTATGTTACTAAAATTCTTAGGTGGTTACATTGGATTTCTGATTACACTTAACCCTTTTTATATCATGCTTAGAGTAGGAAAATAAGCTCCTTTAAAAAAAGCGTTTACTTTCTGCATTTTTTGTTTTGTACTTAGCTATAATCAAACTTTTTTGTTTTCATTAGTTAGTTACATTTATTTTGTATAAATAAATCAGCTTAATGGTTCATTTGGTTTTTTATGTAAAGCTTGTGCTACTAAGGTTTTCTTGTCAAGTTGATATATTTTTACAAGGTGTATAAACTAGAGATTTTGGTGTTCTCATATCCTCTCCTTTCCCTATGACCAGATCGAGCACACGTCCCGCAGTTGGAGCCAGAATGTTACCACCTAAGTTGTACTTAGTGTTTTTTTATCAAGTGAGCCTGGTGAACTGGACAAGGATAACTTGTTCGAACTTCAGAGAACCTTTAGTCTTGCTTTCTAGGAATCTTTGTTGTACTATGTCACATGTTCATACCCCATGGGGGAATTGTAATAAATGTTCTAGCATGATAGTGTCTGTAAAAGACTTAGTCTCTTAGACTTTATTTGTCAATATGATCAGCCCAGAGTGTTTTTTTCCCTTGGTTATTATTGGTTGTTGAATAAACGACTGATAATTTCTAAGTTTTTCACTCCATACCTCCAAAGTTGGGGTGGTTGGCTTGGTATTTAGTCCTATTGAGGTTATTAGAGTCTATGTGTCAATGTATAAACATGCTAGACATCATGGTCGAGTCATATGAACATGTCTAAGTCCCCCTAGGTTTTTTCAATTTTTCAATTTTTTAATTTTTTCAGTGTTTTTTATTAAAATTTAATTTTTCCAAAACTTAGCCTATTTTTTAATAGTTTAATTGGAAAAATTGATTTTGTAATAAAAGTGGGCCAAATGATCAGTTTCAGTCATGTAGGTGCTCATTTTCAAGCTAATAGCACCATGTAAACCCATGGACCCACTATTTCCTAATTTTGAGTGATTTTCCATCACTCAGGTCAGAGAGCCCCAAAAATCAATTATTGATGATTTTTATTAATAAATTGATGAATAATGGAGCAAATCCAAAATCATAGATCAGTGGATTCTCAGCCGATTTGATTGAAATCAGTCAAATCTGAAGCAGATTCACTGGATCTGACAAATCCTTGACTGAAGGAGGTGATCAAATCAGATCCAGAGTTGATCTTCAGTATCCTTTATGGGGAATTTCACCCTCCCTCTCACCTCCATAGGTTTTGGCTCATCTGGATGAGTTTTGGTTGATGCTTCAGTCAACAGGTTGAGGTGTCACTCAGACCAACCCCCTGATTGACAGTTGCACTCAGTGAGACTCAGATCTGGCTCAGCTAGACACAAATCAGGCATTGATGGACTCTCCTTCAGCTGATTTGATGTGTCTCCTTGGGATTTGTGCCCCCCTAGGTTGGATCTCCTAGTTTTTGTATATATCCAAGCGAAGCTCCCTCTTCCAAGCCAGTTAGAGTTGGATTGAAGGGCTTGCTATTGTAATATTGTTGTAATCTTTTGATTGTTGGAATAAAGAAGCTTTGGAGGCTGAATGGTGTAATGCTCTCATGTCTGTGGATTAAGCATTGTCGTACGGCTATTGATGTTGCCGACGTTTCTCTCAATTTCTGCATCTGAACCCTGTCTAGCTTGAATGATTTAGCTGAATCAATAGGAGTATAGTTGGGCAAGTAAGGTTACTTGTTTTTTCTAAATCTCATAGCATATATGTTTTAAGATCTAGATTATACATGTTTAATAAATTTATTTGCATGTAAATTTTGTCTCTTTTTCATATATATATCCAGATCTCATGAGGTTTCGTGCAGGATTGTGTGTTTAGCTTTCGGGTAGCATGGATTGGACGAGCTGTGGATCTAGTTTGACTCCACTATACATCCAAAAACTTTGAGAATGCATTTCCCCTCTGTATTCCACTAACAAGTTTCCATTGCAGATCCATCCAACAACGGGCCTTTCCCCTTTTCTTCCTCCTTTCTTTAAAAATCAATCTTCAGGTTACTTGTCTCTTCCTCTTATGATAAGATCTAGTTCTAAGAACTGAATATATATTGTTATATATATATTATAAGAGTCTTTCTACTTAGATATATAATTTTATAAATAATATCATGTCATAAAGATAGATCTAGGTGTAGCAATTGCCCTTTTTGCAAGTAGCTAAGTCATAGATCTAAAACTTGCTCATAAGGTAGTTTCTTTTTCATTCTTTAAAGATTCATATTCTGAAATAAAGTTCACATCTTATTGGCTGCCCAAAAATAAATCCAATATTCCAAGGAAATCTTGCTTTCCTTGGTTCCTTTTTGCATAACTAGATTACCCCAATTTAACAAGTTTTAACTTAGTTTTTCTTTGTTAAAAGTAAGCTGACCCAAAGGTACTTTCAGAGTGATTTTGGGAATATTTTAGTCTAATATTCTTGCTATTTTTTAGCAGGTTTGACATAAAATAAAGGAATTTTTTGTTTGAATGTGGCCTCAGGAGCGTTCAAATCCCCCCAGGGGTCTCCCATTTGACTAAAACCTTTAATTTTTGCACTTTGTGATCTCTTGATTTCACTCTGTATAAGGATCAAGAGGAATTATATCAGTTCTCTGATATTTTAACCATTGTTAATAAAAATAATTTTTGAATAGGCTCTTTCGATCCCATTCCCCATCCCCCCCGGGGGGATTTGCGTCCGTGTCTTTTTTTTTACTTTTCGTTCATCTTTTGTAATCTAGAGTAGCATTAATATATAGGGTAGTATACTTTGACATAAAATCAATTCCATATTCCATTTCTATTTTTTTCAAAGTAACTTTAATACTTACCACACGAACCTCCTTTGAGCCGAAAGGTGAAGAAAGGTTCGTGGTAGTCGAATTAGAAAATTGTAGTTTGCTCATATTTTATGTTTCATTTGATATCGTATTTTGTTTCAGTAAGAATTATAAAATTAACCCCTCCTTGATTCCCCGATTGAGATCCACTTGGATCGAAAGAGGTTCCTAAGGGGTTTTCTTTTAACAAGAACACCCATTGTAAAATTTACTAAAATTTACAAGAATCTGGTGTGTATGCTCTACAATTGGATGCAGTTCATCTGATCAATCAAGTTGTATCAAAAGCACTTGAGTGACTAGTATAATTAGGACTCACTCCCCAAATTGACAAACCATCAGGTGAAAATCCAACACCTAGATCAAACCATCACGGTGGAAAAATACCCAAAGGAAGCTGGAACTTCTGAAAAAGTGACCTCGGGGCGCCGATCTCTATCACACCCTAACTGGTGCGTTATGAACAATAGCCCCAGAGACTCCATTCAGCCCACATATTCCTTGCGGGTAGTCATGAAGGTTTAGTTTTGGACATACTCCAAGTACTCTCGGGTATATCTAGAGTCCACCCCTTCGCCTAATTTTAATCAACTCACACCTCAAATTTAACTTAAAACGTACCAATAGGAAATTGAAAAACATTCACTCCAAGCACATGCAAGTACATTGATTTTATTTTTGACTCCATTCTAAGGAACTGGTTATTTTCTTGCTTTATATATATATATATATATATATATATATATATATATATATACATTGTGTCTCAGCATTGTGCTTTCGTGTGTTCATTTTTGTATCTTGTCATCTTTGATTGCCTATAGTTAAATTTCAAACTCCTAAGTAACTCATTCAGTTGAACATCACCATACTAAGTAATTATCCATAGTAACTTAATAGGGTCTACCTCCCTTGGCTTCGTTAGGAGTTGAGCCTAAATGGAGTCGTCAAGAACAAGGTGACAGCCTTGACTTGAGACTTTCCCCCAAGGACACAGCGAGTGGCTTGAATATTTCTACCACATGACCCAGGTGTGTGAAAGGCGGCAACATCATAACCTGGGGCATATTTATTCATTCTTATTCATTAGAAAAGATGAAAACTAGAATTTTTCACTTGTTTTGTATTTCCAACTTTGAAATGATCCTTTGAAATACCTACAAAATCTCATTAGGATTCATTAGGTTCATATGATAAGGAAATTTTAAAATGTTATTTTTCCATTTACTTGCCAAATCTATTGTCAATTGTTTAGCCCAAAAATGGGGCTAACAAATGGCTCCAACTTGGGATTCTATCTTCCCTAAGAGGGACAAAAGAACCCCATAGACCACATTCAAAATCTATTGGGAGGCTCCCACGATTTCCTGAAATTCCCAACATGTTCTGAAAAAAAAAACTAAACTGATGCAGAAACAAACTGAAAATTTACTAAAAGAAATGCTCACCCTGTCGAGCTTATTCATAGCTACCTACCCTACTTAATGAGCATGAATTCCGAGTCAAGTAAGTTCTGACTTCTAGTGAATCCAATCAAGTGAATGATCCCATAAACAAACTTTACCTTCATGCTTGACAAAAAACAGAAAAGAAAAACTTAATGGAAAAAGTCTATGATAAAGAAATTGATATTTATTGTAGAGACACAACTAGTCGTTACCAATGGAAAGCATCTCCATATATGCAAACACTGGATCATGACAACCTTCAAACCTTTCTATTATTTATTTTCCATGAAAAGGATACTTGAACTGCAACTCCTCTAGCACCCTGCCAAAATGTTCTTCAAGAAAACCATGCAAGAAATGCTCTTGACCATTTGCATATAAGACGTCAACTTATTCATATAAAATATTAGAATTTAAAACTTGTTTCCTTACAAGGGTTTCAAAGAAAATATCATTGTGTTCTTCAATAGAATCAGGAAAATAATTTCTGAATTTAAATAACATAAAGAAGTATCCCCTTTGGAGTCCTCCTTTTCTTCAAGAAAATCAGGTGAAATGCACTCTTCTTGACATTATGAATTTGAAGAACATGAAGAGACATCCGATTTAGAATCCCCATATTATTCTAGGTGATCCAATATATGATTGCAAACTGTTGGTTCTTTCGGTACATTATCCAAGTAGTCATCCTAATATTCATCATATGTAGGCATGCCAGAATCTTCCTGAAAAACATCAGTAACATAAAATTATACATGCTGATTACAATATTCATAAATGAAATTAGTATGACCTTCTTCATATCAATGGGATGATTATCTTCTTGTTCATAAAAAGAAAGACTGGAATGCAGAGTAGATTCTAGTTGTTCACCCTTCTCATCTTTTTCTTTATGATTTAACCTGCCATGGCGAATTGTTGTTTCTTCCATAGGTTGGGATTGATGGCATGAATGTTTTCCCTTTTCATTATCTATTTCTAAACATTTCATATCCTCATATTTTTATTCTTTCTTAGAGATTTTAAGCATGTGTCTCAGGAATTCAAATGAAGCATAGCACAAAGGAGAACTATCACATTCCACACACCCACTATCTACTCTATTCTTATCCTCTTCACCTTGGATTTAAATGAAATTTTCTTCATTAACAGGCCTTGAACTTACAAAATTTACAGCTGGTCTTTGAAGAAATTGTTGCTGCAAAAGGGGAGTTTCTGATTGAACAAGGGCATCCTCCTCTTGTAGTAAAATTTAAAGATTTGAATAATATGAGGAAGGATTTGATTTATAGTCCTAACTTTTTTATTGGTCACACAAATAATGACAAGAATTATGCAAACTATCATTATTTTTGGGGCAAGAAAAATAGAAGGTGGAATCAAAGTTTTGTCTTGTGTCAACTTCAGTCAAGGGAGACAATACCAACAGATGGGAATTTTCTTGAATGCTAGGGAAATTGTTTTGTATTTTTGTTTGATCTAAGTATTCATGTAATATTTATAAAACATCTTCATACACATACTGTTCATCACCATATTCCTCCTTTATATTTTCAATGAACTTTTTATCACATGTGCAACAATCTTGAATTGAAAGCGGAGGAGGATACTGATCTTTGAAATGTTCATGAAATATTGTATGAAAGTATTTAAGGGAGGATAAATTTCCTGATGGTAATCCCTCATACCATGACCTTGCATTTTCTTCTAAACTATCCATTCACATTTTCATTGATGAATCCTCATGCAATTCAACTCTGAGCTTATGTATATGCTTATGAAATCTAAACAAATGAATGCCAGCACCATCACCCTTTTTTTATCTTGGAATCTTGGAAGACATGTAATCCAATATCTCTTAGGTATTCAATTTAAAAAACTAGGAATGTGAGCACACTTGATAGGAGCATACCTTCTAAATACAGAACACATCTTGGTGATGGAGAAACTGAATTAGTTTCTCAAATTTTTCAAGACCTTTGATGGTGGAGCTCCCATAGAACATTATGAAGACTGTATTCTTCACAGATGGATTCGCTAGGTGAAATAGGGACAACCTTCTTGATGTTTGAACATTGTTCACCATCAACAGTCAGATATAAGACTATGTCATTCATACCCAGGGGATATTTGAACCCTCCTTCCCATATCGGTCCTTCTGGCCAACATAAACATACACATACAAAAATTAATTGCAACAATGATGGAACAAAGAAGCCGCAAAGCCCTCTTTCGTATAGGATGAAGACCCATAAGGGTTTAATGAAAAAAATAGAGTCCAACTTATCTTGCATTATGGAGAAATCATTTTTCCTACACGGCCCATGAACCCAACCACCTCGATATTCAAATAAACCTTACCTCATGGATATTGACGGGCCATTGATGTATTCCATGTAGCATCCACACCAGGAGTTCACATGCAAACTCAAGAGAACTAGTTTTGTCAATTTTTGGTTAAGAAAAAATTGATTTTCATAAATTTTTAACATAATATCGAATTTTTTTTCTAATCACCATAAATGTGTGAAGCAATATGCCTGGGAGTAGATGACCTTGTCTCCACCCTCCCCAACTTTCCCATAATATGCAACCACCTACGATGTAGTTAGAACCTTAACTATATTTATTAAAAACTGTAAAAGACGATGACTGATGTTAAGAACACTTTACCTCATCCGCACACAGAGAGGGCCAGGGGACGACTCCTCCTGAACGCCTTTATTCCTTGTCTAACTGCAGTTTAAACCAAAAAACATGTTAGTTATTGCTTTCCATAGAGTCTTAAAAACAATTTATAAAATTATTACAAAATCAAGTTGATTTCGAATAACATACCTCATTAAAGGCATTGAAAGTACATTGAGGTTTAGACCATCTAGAGCTAGGTGAACACTTTTTAGTGTTAACAGATACATAACTCCCAATATGACGGAATTATTTCAACTAATCAAGGTAAAGAATTCAAAACTATTGTTGGTTCAATTAGATACAGGTCTAAGAGAAAAATAACTGATTATATTATTTTGTGTGAAATTAAATTGCAAGATCATAAGACTAGAATCAATATTAATATTTTACCATTAGGATCTTATTGAATGATAATCGCCATGGAATGTATTGAAAAATATAGAGTTATACTAAATGTTTTTGACAAAAAATTTACATACATTGGTGAAGATGAAGTTGTTAGAACTATAAAAGGTATATCTAAACTCATCTTTATGAGTAAAATTTTTGCAATGCAACTAAAAAAAATGCATGAGTAAAGGTTGTAGACTCACGGGGGCTTCACTTGTTGACCAATATACTATCACGTTAGTTCATATTGTGGGTTTTAAAATTATCAAAAATTGAACCAATATATTGCAGGTATTGGGGGGATGAGGATTTTAAGGTGGGGCTGGGTAGGGTGGTTTATAAGGATTGAGCTATAAAAAGGGGTGGGGATGAGGTTTTAAGTATTGGGAGGGAGTTTCAACAAAAATAGTTTGGATCAATATCTCTCGAAATTAAGGGTATTATTTAATATCCCACAATCACACATGCTATGTGAGAGGTTCACTAAGTGAAGTCCCCATGTGTAGACTATATGCATTCTTGGTCACAAACTTGCTTAATAGTGAAAACAAAACCAACCTAGGATATATTCCTAGAGGAAATACTGAGACTACCCCCTCAACGAGGAATATATTTTTCCATTTAGGTGATACTAGGATTTACAACTGTATCCAATATATCATGCTAGATGAGCATCCCAGAACTAACAGAAATAAAAATTCAAATTCAAGAAATGTTAGATGATGGGTATCTCAGACCTAGTGCATCACCGTGTAGAGCACCAGTCTTATTCATCAAGGAAAAAGATGGAACCTTGCAGCTTTGTATAGACTACATGAAGCTAAACAAATTAATTGTTAAAAACAAATATCCCCTACATAGGATAAACGATTTGTTCGATCAAGTGGGTGGAGCAAGGATTTTCTCCAAACTAGATTTACAATCTGTCTATCATCATATCATAATTAAGAATGAGAATATTAATAAAACTACTTTCAGAACATGTTTTGGACATTGTGAATTTGTAGTAATTTCTTTTGTATTAACCAATGCTCCTACTATATTCATGTGTTTAATGAATAATATTTTCAACAAATATCTAGATCAGTCTGTGTTAATATTTATTGATGGAATTTTTATTTACTCAAAGAGAGAAGAAGAGCACAAACAACACTTGAGAATTTTTTTAGAAACCCTAAGAGAACATTATCTATACGCTAAATTTGAGAAATGTGAGTTTTTTAAAAAACAAATAAAATATTCAGGACATGTGTAATCTCTGAAGAAGGAATCATGGTAGACCCACAAAAGATAAAATATATTTTTGAATGTTTGATAGCTAAATATGTGGCAAACATACGTTCCTTCATGGGACTCGTCAGGTATTACCGAGAATTTATTGAAGGCTTCTTTAAAATAGCCTATCCCATTACTTCACTGCAAAAGAAAGGAATGATGTTCGTATGGTCTCCAAAGTGTCAAGAAATATTTGAAAACCTAAAAAAAATAAACTACTAACAACAACACCCATACATAATGTAGCTTACCATTATAAATATTATACGGTTTCTACAAATTCTAGTAATGAAGGATTGGGAGGGGTGTTATCCCAAGAGGGACACATAGTGTACTACAAATCATGTAAGTTAAAAGAACCTGAACGAAATTAAGTAGTTCATTACCTGGAACTAACATTAGTAGTTCACACCTTAAAAATGTGGTGTCATTATTTGCTAGGGGACAATTTCCTATTATTGACAGATAATACTTTTTTAAAGAACTTATTCCCTCCACCAAGACTTAATGCTCATCAAGCAAGGTGGACGACCTTATAGAGTGAATTTGATTTCGAAGTAATACACATTAAAGGTAAGTAAAACAAGGTGGATGATGCACTCAGTCAAAGAAATCATGAAATTTGCAAAATAATTATGAGTCAACCAAAAAGTGACCTCAAAAATAGAATAAAAAGATCAATCATCCATGATGTTGAATATATAAATTTATTAAATAGAATTCTAAAAGACGAAGTAAGTTTAAATGGATGTGAATTCAACGTGGACTAGGAAGGTATGATATGGTTTAAAAACAGTGTACATTTCTAATTCACATAAATAAAACTGTTGATTTTAAGTGAGATGCATAAACCACCCAATGTCGGCCATTTTGGTTGAACACCAACATCCAACAAGTTTGTTACAACCTCTACCAATTCCATAATGGAAATGGGAGCTTACATATTTATATTTCATCACAAGACTTCCAAAGACACAAAAGCATCATAACTCTATTATGGTCATAGTGGATAAGCTAAGAAAATATGCATATTTTATCACTGTAAATTCAACTTACAAAGTTGTAAATGTTGTAGAGATATTCTTGAAGAAAATATTCATGCTACATAAAGTGCCAAAAATTGTGATCTCCGACCGAGATGCTAAATTCATGTCTAATTTTTGGAAATGGGCCTTCTTGCAGGACTAGAAACCAAAATAAATTTCAGCACTAGTTATGACCCGCAAACAGATGGGTAGATAGAGTGTACCAATCAAATCATAGAAGATATGTTAAATATACGTCATGGAAAAACCCACTAAGTGAGAACACTATTTGCATCACATAGAATCTACATACAACAACGCATATCATGCTTCATAAAAAATGAGCTCATTTGAGATCTTATATGGGAGGACATGTACTACCGTGGTTAGTTGGGATAGACCATTCAACTATCTTATGGTAGGACAAGAAATACTACATGACATGGAAAAAATTGTTCACAAGGTGCAAAAGGACTTGAAGGTGGCACAAGATCGTCCAAAAAGTTATACTGACTTAAAAACACAACATAGATAATTTACTATCAGAGACCACATATATCTTTGGGTTAAGACGAAAAAGAGCTCACTTAAATTGGGAAATTGTGCTAAAGTCACACCCTGTTTTTGTGGGGCTTTTCAAATCTTGGAAATAATCATAATCGTGGAATACAAACTTGAACTTTGGCCACATTTAAGAATTCATAATTTTTTCCATGTTTCTTTGATAAAGAATTATATTCATGATTCTACTCACATCATTGACTAGAATGTGGTGAAAGTGGAACCAAAAGATGAGTTTTAGGTGGAACATATATGCATTCTATACAGGAAAGAAACAACACTTTGGAGCCGAGTCATCGCACGTGTAAAGGTGCAAATGAAGCACTGTATACCCGAGGAGGAAAATTGGGAATAAGAGGAACAAATGTGAAAAAATATCCATAATTTTTTCTAGAGCCCACGAATGAAGAATAAAAACATTGAGGGAAGTGTTAATAATAAGGGGGTGAGGATGTAATATCCCCAAGAAATGACATTATGCTTACTTATGTTATTTAATTATTTTTATTGTTTCATTAAAAAAATGGCTACATCGAAAACCTGCCAATTATCCACTCATTAGATGAATGCAATAAACAAATTGTATTTAATAAAGTAGAGAATAATGAAGGACAACCATGTAAATGATGAAATCATGCATACAAGAGTGGATAACAAGAAATATTTAACCTCGATCAAGTCAAAACAAGCGTCGAGAGTGCATTAATGGCACTAGAAACTCCCAAAAAATCATGGATTTTGATAACTGTGAAAATTCCAAGAGGAATCAACTACTTATTAAAGACCTAGGAAAAATAAATATAAAAGGGGCATATGTGGGAGGGAGGATGGTGCTAAGTATGTGGAAGGAATAAATACTTGATGTGTGAGCACTCTCGTCTTAGGAAAGAAGTTCTTACTGAACAACAAACTTTTGTGACTAAGGTTGATTGTTTCCACTCTGTGTATGCATGATTTGGCTCTGGAGTGATTAGAAAAGAAAGGAAAGGCTTCTCTCAATCTATGATTGGGTGGAACATGGTTATTCACATCCCATTCAGTGCTGGAAATTTATCTAGGTTCCTAATGATAATTAATTTATGTTATAGTTTGCATAATTTCATAGTCTATGGATTTTAACTTCATGTATAATAGATGAATCCATATTGTTTCCTACATTTTCAATTGTACTTTTTAGTTAGAATGAAATAGCACAACAACCCTCATCATTTGCGTATGTGTTAATCAAAGTAACAGGTTTATTATGCAAGCTTGAACCACATTATTTCAGGTTATATTTATAGACGTAGTTCATTTATCTTATTTCCTGTATTTGTATAAAAGGTTATTTATTTTAACTTTATTTGTTTTATCAAGAACAAGCTCGGATATGTATTACAAATGCTAATGGTTTTTATAAAACAAGCAGTATTTCCTTTTACTTTATGTATTTCAGAGGCTAATATTATCTACCAATCTAGTAGCGTTTCCTTCTATTTTAATACCAAAACATGAATTTGTAAATATTAGTTGTGTTGAACACATGTTATTCACCAATTTCATACTTCTATAATATTTCCATTAAAGTTATCTAGATAGAGGTATACTATCTAAATCAGAATTCCATGGGTCTAGGCGATCGATTGGTTTTAAGAGTTCAATCAAGAAAGAAGTTATTTAATCACAGTTGAAGAAGGAAATTTATTTTTTTTGGTTTTGATAGTCATCATCGAGGGTAAAAACTAAGAAGGATACTAGTTGAAGGATATATGAGCTTTGGTGAGATCAACATTGCTTTCCTAGGGTAGATCTATAGATCTTAGGGCATAGGTAAATGATTTTGTAATATCCCGATTTTGACCCCTATTGCATTAAAATTGCACATGATGTAGATATAGTTATTAAATCATGGTGAAGAGATCAAGGCCAAGGCCCCACCATCAATTTAGTATTTTATGTATCAGAAATTAAAATCAATGCTTATGGTTCTCGTGTTATCCAGGCACGATATAAATTGAGACATCACGTAAATATGCAATTTAATAAAATACCAACAACTAGCTATGCAATGCAACAAGATATGGGGGCATGATTTCACAAGGAATAGGGACGGAAATTATCCAAACCCTTGAGACAATAGTGTTAATCCAAATTTCAATGAGAGAACCCATAAACTCTCAACTAGGCATTTTTTCTTATGCACCCAATCATTTATTTTTTCCAGAAGTTGGTTGAGGTAGTTAATGCATTGGGAATGGAGGAGAATGGAAGTCAATTTTGTATTGGGGAAAGTCATCATTTTTGTAAAATTGTATTTTGAATTATGGGGAAATAAACTGCAAGAAATATGTGTCCAAACCATTCCTCCCCCAAGCGTTTCTCTTCTTCACACAACTAGAGATAGCTGGGGTGTTTTTGTAATATCCCAAATTTCGGACCTAACACTTATATGCATGTGCCTATTGATTATGATGATTATATTTACGTTTTATTTTTTATNGGCATGGACCCTGAAGCACATGATTGATGAGATGTTTTGTGTGAAGTGGGAAGCTATGGAGCACGGGATTGATTGATGATTTGTGTTGAGTGAGAAGCTCTGGAAGACATGAAAAAATAAGATTTGGAAGTGTTGGGCATAAGCCTTGGAGCCTTCCATGTTGATGTTGAGCACAAGATCTGAAGCATCGGATCCTTGGCCATTTTATCCCTAGGTGTATCATAGAAGTACATCCCAGCATTAGTGTTGAGGTAAGAGCTATGGAATTGCACTAGGTTGTAACTCCCTATTAAAGCATTGAGTATGGGTTGTAGTAAGTGTTAGGGGTTACTGAAAAGAATTTAATAACTTACAAGTTGAAACGACTTAAGGAAACTATTGATCTCATCATATTTATTTATAAGTAATTAAATAAAATTTTGAATTTCTCTATTCTCATCAAAGTACTGAAGAACTACCATTTTATACAAGAGAAATCCAACATTCAAGGATGTTTAGAGTTTTCTATCCTAGTAGACCTAAACCATCTACCTACCTGACCTTAATGAAGAAGTGTCATTAAGTCTAGGGATCATGGTATATGATGCCCAAAGACAAATGTTAACAACTGTTATATTATTATGTACTTTATACATGGTATGTATAAAGAGTTGAATAAAATTACAATATCAACGATGAAAGAGAAATAAAATCTCCATCTAATTATTATTTATTATGTAAAGATAATAAATAGTCCAAAACCTGAAAAGTCTAATTAGGAACTAGTAGAAAGTTCCTAAGTTAAAATATTAATAATTACCCGAAGTTATTGAAAAGGGTTAAATCAAGAAACCAAGGTTTCTTGATTTAAGTGTCTCTTTGACTCAAAAGTCTGCCTATAAAGACTCAAGCTAAGCAAAGGCTTGGGGTTCTGATCTATCATTAGAGGAGTCATTTTCTGCCTGTTTTCTCTCAAGTAATTCCTGGAGAACATTTTCCTGGAAGGAAAAAGGAGAACTGATCTAGATCTGATATACTAGATATGAAACCCCACCTTAGGAGCTCTAACCTACTTGCATGTTGGAGTCCAACTCGGGGGGATCCGGATTAAAATCGGGAACGGTTCTAAGTCATGGTTGGGTGGAACGTGGTAGTTCCCAAGTGATTTTCTCATCAAAATAGAGGTCATATCTACCTTTGAATTGTTAATGTTGGTTATTTAAAGTGTGCATGTTCATCCATTAAAGGATCTTTAGAAACTTACAGGTATGAAATCCTAGTATGTCTAATTCATTTCTAGCATATATGTTGGATGCTTTAGATAAAGGTTCATATTATATTTTCTAAACCTATAAATGGTTTTGTTGTCTATATCTTCTAGGGTTTACATGTCTTAAAGTATAACCCTATGTTGCAAATTATATCTCATGTTATATTCACCAGGGTTTGTTCAATTGATTTTGTTTCTGATTTATCTTCATTAATAAAACTATGTTTAATGTAAACTAGTTTTTGTTTCCAGTTACTATATAGCTTTTCTTTTAGCCTTATTCACTCTAGTGACATATTCCATTTGTCTGAAAAGACATGTTTTAGATTTAACTAGATTAAGCTTAGAAGTAAGTTTTATATTTATATACGTATAAACTTACAATCTAGATAACCTAAGATATTATCTACAAATTAAACTACTATGTATATATATAAACATATATAGACATCAAACATAAACAAATCATAATACTATCTATAAGTATACATTATAAGAGTTAAATGAAATTATGAATCTAACCAACTAAATATAGACTATAATTATTCTACATCAAAATATAATATAAATAAACCATTAATGATCTTTCAAGGTCTCCATATTAAATATCTGCTAACTACTAAATCATTCCATTAAATAAAATCATCGTACATAATTAAACAAGAAGTATCGTGACCATTCTTTTGGTCCAAGTTTCACATCTATGTTCCTACACTAAACCCACAGTCCTAATATTTAAAAATAAACAACATCATAATCACATGCACAAATATTTTAAAGGTCCGATCTAAAATCGCTCATAATTATTACTTATAAATTAACCAAGTAAAACATTTAAAAACAATTAAAGAACTTGGTAATTTTAAATAGAGGTCATGACATTGACCCCTGTGGGTATTCAAACCCCAGTCGTAGGCTGTAATAATCGCCATAACATAAATACTTAAACTGTAATCAATTACATAACTCTACGGTCATTCCATATAACAAATTAAACACAATCTAATTTCATACTTAGGAATTGCTTTCCATTTGTCACATGCCCCAATTTGCAAAAACAATTGAATGTTATTTGAGGAACATTGTGTTAAATGTTATGCTAAGTTTGTAATTGATGACCTAGTGGGGTCAAAAATATTTATTGTTATTCAAAAAAATTTATTTATAAATAAATAAATGATGAGACAACAGCTTAGGGAAGAAATTAAAAGAGTGTTTATGGGTTAATTGGTGGAGGAGACTGGGTGGAGAGTAAACTGACAAGTGGCAGCATCTTCAAACCACTTCCAACTGTTGCAAGTGGAAACTTCCCTATATTTGTGGCCATGATTCCCCAAGAAAGTGGAATCAGAGCAGGTGGCTCATTAAATGAAAACTCACCGAGAAGACCTAGGCATATTTAAAAAATTTCCCATTGAAGACAGCTAAGGCTGCTCATTCTAGAGTGATCATTAAGGGTGAATGAATTTACTCAAGAGAAATTCAATGGAGGGGATTACTAAAGTGTGTTTGAGGGGTTAACTGCTGAGACTGAACTTGTTGCAACTTCTAGGCTGAAGTTCATACTGCTGAGAGAAGATTTTAATTACTGAGGTAATTTGACCAGTCAGGTGACAGAGGTCTTAAAGTTGTATTCTCCACCTAGTTCTCATCCAAGAAGATGAGGAACAAGCTCAGGGGTCCTGAGGAATCCTTGTCTGAGCACTCTCCAGGAGTTTGGTTGGGAGGAACAACCTCCTTAAGCTATTGTCGTCTTGGCATTAACATGTTCTATTTATCCTTATGTTATCTGTTTACTGTCTTGAGTAAAATATTTATTAGTTTCTACTAAAGGCATGTTAGTATTTTAGGGTTTATGAAGGAAGAAAAACTATGTAATGTTAGACTTGGTAAAATTATAGATTATGTTAGAAATAGAAATGAATATGTAAAAGGTGAAACAGATAGAATTAAAAATTCCAAACTGTATTTTTCCACGCCTGACTTAGGTAGTACTCTAGTACAGCTGGGTGTTTAGGTGAATGAGATGATAATTTACTTGAATGAGAACTATAACTATATTTTACTACATTTGTTTATGAATTCTACTATAAATTAATATTAAATATTGTTTGTACTGATTTACTTCAGCTAAACAAAAAAAATAGGTATGTAAGAGAATAGTAATAATATTATTATAGAAGTAATTCTAGTACTAGTATTCTGATAAAATATAGAGATTTTGGTTTAACATTTAAACATAAGTAAAATATGTAGGCTAACCTCTAAAAACCATGTAAGAAGAATTTGTAAAACATTTTATAACATTGAAATTACAGAAGCTGTGTGTCTTTGTCTAAGACCAAAGGATTCTACTATAATCCTTAAAAAACTACAAAATTTACTGAAAGACAACTTTATCCTATTTTTCAAGTATGCTGCATTAAAACCCTAATTATTTCTTAACTAAGAATTAAAACATACTGTAAAAATTATTAAATAAAGAGAGCCAGCATCGAATTAATAACTGTAAGTAATACTATCATCTATTTCCTATTATTAAACAGAGCTAAGAGTTCCTTAAGTATAAATAAGAATATTATTAAACTATAGGGTTTATACAATGATTAACCCTTAAAAATCCAAAAACTAGAATTAAATATCATCTTTAAAAAAAACACAATAATCTTCCCATAAACAGTACATTGAAAATCATTATAATATAGGGTATTAATGAAAACATTACAAATAAAAATTGTTGACAAAAATAAACCAATATTAATTAACCATTCGCAAATATAGAATCCTTATTTCAGGATAGGCTTATAGTCTTTAGAGTCAAAGGGTCGAATCTCAGGCCTACTAATAAAACCAAGTATGCACAAAATCCTTTATATTAAACAGTAACAAAATATATTACTGATAGGAGAATTAAAATCCAGCTCACATTACAACCCTGACTATTTCACAATCTTTCATTCTAAAATTCACTGTAAAAACTGAAGTAACACTAGACAGAGGTCGACAAGCCTCTCTGAGCTCAAAGCTGTGCTCTTTTTAAAATAAAAACAAAACCATTTTACATCACGGCTTCAAGAGCCTGCGTTACCCAGCACGAAGTACCTTTAGGGTTTTTAAATAAAAACATAGACACACAATAAACAAGATTTAAATCATAACCAATAGAGAACCGAGGCCGTGCATTCACCCATAGGAACCACTTCCAACAACCATAACCACATGTAGGAAGAAATTTCGATGGGACCGGGGCTTACCAGTTGGAAGCCCACTAAAAGACTGAAGCATGAGCTCGTTTTCCACCCACAGTTTTCGAGCCAGTAGCAGGAACCTGCAAGACCAAACCAAGACATTATTTAAACCCTATTTGCATAAATAATAAAAACCCTAGTAAATATAATCAAACGAAAAAGAAAAACCAATATACAAAAGTCTTGCCTGTTAATCAGAGTCAAAACTAAGAAGAGATGGCCACACTAGGTCACGATGGCTTCAAACCAAAAGGAAAGAATCATTGAAGTCACCTCTATGACAAAGAAAGCAAGAAAACCAAATCAAGTTGAAAATGCAGAAGCCATGGGTGAGCAGCTGCAGGAGTAAGACAAGTACAGGATTTGGGCTACTTGGAAAAACCAACAACCACACTCACATTGTATTCTTCAACATATAGGAGAACCCAAACCATAAACTATGATACCCAACAGTCATTGTATGGCATTTGCAAGAGAAATGCTCAACAGTAAAGGAGGTTACAGGCCTTTCATGGCTGTGAGCTCATAACTCGGCCATCAAGGAGGAGAAACATCAATCCAAAAATGAAAAGGAGTAGGGTTTGCAGCATTATAAGTCAACCAATGAATGGAGGAGATCCTATCCATGTGCCCTTCCAAAAATCTCAACAAATGTGGGTCAAAACCTTAAGTCAGCGCTGCACAAATGTTTTAAAAACCTATCATTGCAAATAACCATTTAACATATGATTTCTAATGATAAGAAACATGCCATCAATATATAATATGCCATGGAAACTAATATAGTATAGGATTAAAACTTTATAAGAATTTCTTGCCATCATTTTGACTACATCATAGTATTTGTTTGGTAGGAAATACTACCTTAGGTTATAAGTTAACACTTTGTTATAACTTAAAATACTATTGTATTATAGTTAAAATTTGAATACTATGGACACAACTTGGTTACTATTTGATTCAAGAAGATATTCATGCTTGCAAACAAGTCGAATAAGTATAGTATTGTTTTAGAACTAGTAAAAGAAAGTATGGAATAGTTATGACATAGTTTATGACTATAGTAAACTGGAAAAGCCTTAAACTTCTCAACACAGAATCTTGATGCTATTAAATGAGAGAGTATTCAAGAAAATGAAGACTAACATTATTCGAGAATTTCTCTTAGAGTGTCTAATAACTCATTATTAATTCTACAAGTGAAAAACATAGGAACATGTTCTTGCTTAAAGAGAAGGACACATTGAGTATTGAAGGAAAAACAACTGCGAGATCACTAATCAATCGAAGTAAACTTAAACCAAAACCATGAGCTCTATGCTCTTTATGGGAATTTATAAATAACTAGTACTGTAAACACAAGAAAACTAACCATGTACAATAAACTTTTGAAAGATAATCATCATACGACTGAAGGAACCTTGGTAAGAACTTCCTATTGTATCTTAAAACATTGATTATGTTTTTTGATGAAAATTCAGTATGGCATTAGTTATAAATACTTTCATAGATTCAGAACAACGAAAGAGAATTCACTTTACCTCCTTGAAGACTAGCAGCTTATTTAACCTTTCCTTATACTAGCATCTTAACATGCTAGGAAAGTACTTTTCTCAATGTAATTTAAAATAAACACCTATAGGATCTTACGCTTACCTGCTAAACCTGTAAGAACTAGCAATCCATTTGAGTTAGCATAACGCTAAGTAAGCCCCGATCTCAAACAAGATTTCTTACCTACTTGACAAAAGTAAATCATCAGTATATCTAGGAGCAACTAAATGTAAGTCCTTTTTCTAACTCTATTGAAATTAAAGCTGATAAGTCATTAATAGAATTAACACAGGTGTTTAGGATTAGATCATTTTGTTACAAATTATTTTAATGAAACAAACCCTTAACATTTTTTAAACAGTTTCATTTTCCGGTAACCGTTAGCAGTAACTTGGCTGCGACTTAAGACATTTTATGTAACTTTAAAATTTTAAACTTTTTACAAAATTTTTGGGTTATTACATCATTTATAAACCACATCGAAATATCATTACAGTCCAAAGTAATTACAATGGTGAATAGGAATCAAATATTGTGGGAATACAATCCCCAATTCACATCCACATCAAAAATACAACGCATTACAGCAAAACACGAACAGAGTTGAACCCTGAGGGTTTCGTATACAATAACTTATGGCCATGCTATACATACAGCATATGCGGGCTAAATATTATAATAGCAACAATACTTTTAATAACAAACCATTACGCTATAGCTAAGTCGTAATAGTTAAGCTTTGCCTATGTGCAGTAATCACGGCCTCGGCCAAAATAAATAAACACACATGATAATAAATCATACATAAGAGGTTGTAATACCATCATTAAGCCATGCACAACATTGGACATGGATTATAAAATAAAATAAATAGTTTATATAAACAACAAACGAACACAACCAACATTTTCCCCCTACAGCGACGAAGGCCATCGTGGGTTACCCCCTTGGTTCCGTCATAATCCATATTATTTCTAATCAACAAATTAATGAAAGTAATGCAACCATCTGGAGCTATCACAGCCACATTGGGGAAGGATCATTCTAATCACAGTAAGGCCTCAACCCAAACGCTGTCAGCGATTACAGTTAAATATAAACACTTAATACACGGTCCATAAACGAAGGCGAATGCCACATTTAAACCACAAAGAAAAAAAATAACACAAGATAAATTCAATACATACATAGTAAGCGTAATAACCATTTCCATTTCATAAAACCAGTATATATTATGCACAGGAATGCCAATATTGTAATTCAAGTATTACACAGTCGTGCCATGGGCTTGGCACCATTACAAGCAATGGTGATTCCCAAGCATAAAAGCCCCAATCCAAAATAAATGTTACAATAACATAATTCATACACAGATCTTGTAAGGGAACCATGATTTGCATCCACAACTTAAAAGCCTTAAATTACATAAAAACCCAATACTGTTTACACAGGCCCGAAGGCTCCTCAAAACCCCACAGAGAATCTCCAAACAAAACGACGAAAATGAGATGTAGACACACCGAGAGGCAGAAAGCGTAAGCTTGTTAACAGGATTAACTGGCATCATATGACATTATCCTTTCCCGTATAGTGAATCTTGTCGAATCAACCCACCTTGCACCAACCCAAATACCTGTCGTTATAGCGGATTTCACCACACTAGGTGAATCACACATTGTATGGCCTTCCCTTGTCCCACTGCAGACTCATTAGCCCCTATGGACAAATTGTTGTCTTTTGATGTATCATTGACCATCCCTAAAAACATTAGAAAACTGATATACGCGGCATTTTCCCCTATAACAGCGTACATACGCGGATATTCCCTCTATAGTCGCGTACGTCGGGATGTGTACATAATCCAAAATCCTTTGGAGCGTTCCTTGTCTTGGATCCGATTCATATGACTCCTGGCCTTCCATATGCCTTGAGATCACACGTATTTGACCTTTCACTACCCATTTGAAAAGCTATATAAGGAACCCTTGAGACATTGAAAGCATAAGAGAGAATTGAGAGTATCGAAACTATAGTCCATTGTTGCCAGAACTTATGCTTGAGTCTGCATCCCTTTGTCCCTTGGAGCATTGTTGTGTTCTTCCCAAGCTTGCCTTTTTCTAGTAAGCTTGCTATCAAAGTGATGGAGGATTGAGGTGGTGGAGGCCCAAGTGGGGGATTCAGTTTCTCTGGTTCCCAGACGTGCCGCCAGAGGTTGTCACTTGTAATCTCTGATTCATATTAATAGAAATATCTTTTCCTGTCCAGTAATGTGTATTTGAATGAATATTGTTTCCATTGGAATATATGTCAAATGCTCATACATTATTGATTTATATATGCTAGAATAGATATAACACCATGAAATATAGTATACTTGTATTGTTTACTTGTTGTTGAGGACGTGCTATAACAATTCAAGCTGAAGATTGGATAGCTCAACGGGGATCTACTTCAACCGTCTGGAATAAGGTACGAGGTTCAATCCTTTAGTGTTAGATGTTTTTATTTCTATTGCATATTGGGAAAGATTGATTTCCAGAGTCTAGCTATCTGTTGTGGTACCCCAAGCCATAGGAATTTCTCTCCATAACAGAATTGGTGACTCTGCTGGGGAGTTCCTAGTAATTGTCCTTTGGGGGCTGATTTTTTGGCATTCAATGTATTTGAATTGCTCTCTCTCTCTCTTGTTTCTGTGTCGGGTATGGGGGCATGTATGCTTGGTAGAGCCTGATTGGTGTGAATTTAGTCTCATCCTGTCTGTTTGCCTAGAATTTGTGCATCTTTTTCTTCCTGTACGCGGGTTTGTTATTTACAGTCATGTATACACGTGGTTTCCTTTGGGATTTCCGCGTATACACGCGGGTTCACTGTGCATAGTCACGTATACCCTGGTTATTTACCTTTTGTGGAAGATAGTGGATTGCTGGGTGAATGCTGTTAGTTGCTGAGTCTCCTTTGGCACTTCCTGAGTCTGTTAATACCTCTGTTTTTTACCAGAAACATTTTTTTTAGCCTAAATTTTTTCTTTTTAGGAAAGTTCTTGTCATGGCATCTTTGATTTTTTGTTTGAGATTAGTGCATTAGAGTCCTTTTGCCTTAGTTATTTGCTGGAATGCTGTTTATGTGTGCTTGCAGAGACTGGGGTGGTTAGAATCATTCTTTTGCTTTTTGTATCTCTTTATTTTCAAAAAATCGAAAATATTTGCTTATCATCATGCATTGCATTATGCATTATGCATTGTACTTGCATTAGATCTAGATTTGCTTTGGAGTAATAGTTAGGAATTCATATAGGGAAATTTGCATTCAGCATTTGAAGAAAAAATTGTGCATTCACGTAGTACGCATACCCTATTTTCATGGACACAATGCATTTGCATTGATTGTTAGGTGTGCATTTTACTTCTTGTTGCGTCATAACACCATTAGTTGCACGACCATATCCTATTTTTGAGTAATAAAGCCAAACTAAAATCAACGCTAAATAAAATGAATTACACTCTTTTCTTTTCTAGGGTGCACCAACAAGCTTAGGTTTTAGGATCTTGGAATAGTTCATTGAAAGTTAATTCTCCAAGATCACTAAACAACAACAACTAGGTGTTTGTCCAGGGAGTGTTTGAAATCCTTTATATAACCAGCGTTCTCAGGAAGCTCCTCTCAAAAGGGAGTCAAGCACTAGACAGTGTGAGCGGTTGTTGATTGGGATAACCCCTGGTCAAGAACTGTGTAGCACCAACGATATAGCCAGGATTTTATTCGTATCTGGGGGCTCTTTCGGGAGTTTCGGGCTTTGCTACCATGCCCATACGGTCAATCCCGCCTTCGAATGTCCGCCGGAGCGTTGATTATATTGAGGTGACCTTAGTGACCTTACCTAGGATATCGAGGGGGTATGTGTAGAGGTTATTCTGCATGTGTCCCGGCCAGGTTGGGGTCGAACAGCACAGTCACTTTACGCGTTGAAGCTGAGGGCCACAATAATTGGTTTTGAACCTCTGCTTGTGGTGACAAGGGCCTCTCAAGCCTCTCCTAGGTGAGACATACCAACCACATTCGGGAGCTCACTTATACAGCCCTTGTTTGCTTGCTTTTGGCTTTAGATTTGATAGTGCTCTGTGCATGCTAGTTGGCCTAGGGTTGACGTAAATAGAGAGTCTTTGCTTTTTTGTTGAGTCATTGTGGAGTCGGGTGCGGTTCCACGCCATTCTCGTCGGTTAGTAGGACATCCGCCTTCCACTTCTCCTCCTCCTTTGGGAGAGGGGCCTAAATGGTCCAGGCAGACTGTGTCACACATTGATTCACACACCATGGAGGATCATTCAGAGACTATTCCTGAGCCACCTCCTCCTATTCGTATTGACGATGGGGAACTTACTCCTACATATGATCCCTCACCTAACCTAGCTGAGATCGGTCCCGTTATTTCCCAGATAGGATCTTTGCATGATAGACCTGCTCACACTAGGCCAGATTCCCCATTGACCTGTTACCGGTATGGAATGCCGGAAGATGCCGAGACTCACTTTGACCCTCCTAGCACCAGCTATGGTAGTTATGTTACCATTGGTTTTCCTATGCACGATTTGACATTTCATGTTGAATCTGACTTTGACCCTAACACTATACCTGGGGGCATTCCCATGCCTTACCTTGCGGAGAGGTTTGGGAGTACTAGTCACATAGCACCTTCCATCCCAGCGGTGGAAGCTACATCTTATATACCTTCTAGGTCTAGAGTTAGTGATCCCATAGAGATACCAGGTTCTAGATGAGTGACGATAGGCACTAGCACATATCTTCTTACAGAGATTCCTTCGTCCTCGCTTCCGATTTCTTCAAATGCGAACCCTCCACCTTACTCATGTGGTCCTTCGAGTCGGCACGTAGCTACGATTCAGATCCGTACTGCAAATACTAGACCTATTGTGTCTCAAGCCTACATACCACCCATGGTTTCGGGAGGTTATGTTCATGTTTCTAGAGGTCAGGTTGCTACTTCCTCGACATATATCCCTACTTCCGGTATGTATATTCCTACTTCCGGAATGTATATTCATACCTATGGAGTGTCTCATGGGGCATCGCAAGTGATGAATTATGGACCCTACTATGGGGTGTAGTATGGACAGGTCTCTTCACCTTATGGAGGTAGGTATTCACAACCTGCTTACTCTCCTAACTATGGCTTTGTAGCTCCTACTAGTTAAGGTCCACCTCATTATGCGACTTCCACGCCGCCCTATACGGGTCATACAGGAGGAGGTCACTATGGCCAAGGTCATGGTGGTAATCAAACCTATATGAACCAGGGAGCGGTCCCTAGACCTCATCATGCTAAGATCCCTTTCCTTGTGACACTCAATTTACCTGACTTATCGAGACTTAGGAACAATCCTGTGGCTCATGACCCGGCTTGGCCGGCTGTCCCTACCAAGCTTCCTTCGGACATACCTAAGTTCGAAGGCAAACCAGGAGAGGATCTGAGTGAACACGTTACAACATTCCACCTATGGTGCTCTTCCAATTCATTGCATCAGGACTCAGTCCGTTTAAGACTATTTCAACGCACCCTTACAGGGCCTGCGGCGAAACGGTATATAGAGTTACCTAGGGGTTCCTTTACTTTGTTCGACGACCTTGCGATGACTTTCCTTAATCACTTCCAGCTACCGATACGATATGATGTTGGTATTGAACTCTTGTCAACATTTCGGCAAGATAAAGCCACCCATATTTCTGATCATATTCAGGAGTGGCGTAGATGGAAGAGATTAATCAAATCCTTTATACCGTCGGAATTCCTCCTTGAGTGGTTCCTCAAATATTTATTGCCATATATCGTGAAGGATGTTTCCACATACGGAGTGCAGAATGAGGAACAAGCCATCTTTAGGGCGTAGGAACTAGACTTGATCTATGCTCAGTCTGGTTTGTTATATGAGATTATACCTAATGCCCCTCATTCTAGTTTTGATCCCAAGGTCAAACCTGGACCACATGCTGATGGCATTGTGGGTAGTGCAAGTAAGAAACCTGCAGGTTTGGTTGTGAAAAAAGTTTCTCAGATGTCAATCAACCAATCTGCCTCGGGACAAGCTACGGCTTTGTCTCATCCCGTCCAAACGACGAATGTACTTGCTGTGCAATCGTCCGACCAGAAGGGTAACCAGCAACTCGGACGGAATAGAAAAAAGGGTAAAAACAATAATAAGAAGGGTGGGAATAAAAATGAGAATTCCAACAATAATGACAAGAATAATAAAAATGCTGGGGGGGACAAGCAGAATAAGCGTAAGGTTAAGTTTCCTTGCAAGCTTTGTAAGGATGATCACCTCACTTACTTGTGCCCTAGGATGGATGAAGCTTCGAAGTTCATAGCACAGGGCCCAGCTGTGTTAACAAACCCCTTACCACATAACCAAAATATGAACTCAAAGTCCCATGATCAATCTAGTGATGAAGATCCACCTGAAACTAGTGGTCGTGGGTGCATTAATATGGTCCGTGCCGCGAAAGTTGTGATGCGTGTGAAAGATTATACTTCGTCACAACCCAACCCAGGCAAAGAACCTGATCCACCAGGAACCCCTTTGCGTATTGAGAAACCTACGGATAAACCTGAAGCTGCACCTCACATTCCTAAGGGGGTACTTAAGCATTCGGGGCATAATCCAAATGCCCAAGCCACCCAAAACTATTAAGTTGTCGAGGACTTGGGTCATACTCCTTGTGCGATGTCTGCATTGGAAGTGCTTCAGAGTTGTCCGTCGCAAAGGAGGGCTTTGATTTCTGCTCTTGGTGTGAATGGTTATGATTCTTCCTCGGTGATCAGTTCGAAACCGCAGGATATCAGCCTCGATTGCCCTACTATGTGTCCCTTTTGGTGCATGTAGAATGTCTTCATATGATCGTCAAGCGTACTGTAATTGACGAGGGTGTTGCTGCTTCTGTGATGTCTTTGTCTTGTTGGAAGGGTCTTGGTTCTCCCGAGTTGTCAAATTCTACAACCATGTTAACTGCTTTTGATGGGAGATCGTTTAGGCCGCACGATATCCTTCCTTCTCTTAAATTCCATTTGGGAGGGAAGACCGTTGTGATAGAGGTTGAGGTGGTTGATGCGCCCCTTGACTACATTCTCTTACTAGGAAGGAATTGGATGTATAGTATGCAAGCTGTTGCATCTTCCGTATTTCACGTTGTATGCTTTCCTCATAATGGGAAGATTGTGACGATTGATCAGATGGCATTGAAGAATCCTCCTGTTAGTTCATCTTCGGAAGCTTCGGTTCCAAAAGTTGAACATTCCCAGCTGGCAACTGGGAGTGTGGGTGTAGGTATGTATTCGTCCCTCATGGGAACCTTTAGTTGTCCTGCACCCGTCCTCATGATAGGAGCTAGTTTCAATGGTGCTTCCACGTCTATGAGATTGGTGCCTTTTCGCACAAGTCATATGGGAGATCCTTGGATTCTTCCTTCACCGAGTCCTTCGAGTGAGGCCATTGAGACGAGTGTGTCGTTTCCTGTAGCCATGATTGCTTACCAAGCTAATCTTCAATCTGCTGCAGAGCCTTGTTCTTCTTCTTCACGGACAGAGGAAGAAGACCCCTATGTGCTTCCGGCATGGGCAGTACAGTCTTCTCATGCCCACGATTTCCTTGATACAGTTTTCCCTTCAGATGAAGCGATCATCGAGGCTATGTCAGGAGTTGAGCCACCATGGGAGGAAATTCATCATAGATCATATTTCCTTCCAGAGCTTGACCTTTTGGAGCATGAGGATTATAGGGAGATTCTTAGACAGAAAGTTGGTAGACCCATGATTCCCTTAAGCTCTCCTGGTCAGATGGCTGATGGAAACATGGCAAACATATCATCAACTATGCCTATCAACATTTCTCGCAACCCTGGTATAGTTGAGAATGTATACATTGGGGCGGATTTTTCCCAAGATGAGATTCGTGAGTATATCGAGTTGTTCAAGGAATTCCGCAATGTTTTTGCTTGGTCTTATGATGAGATGCCAGGGATTGACCCTCAGATTGTCGAACATGAAATTAAGACTTACCCCAACGCGAAGCCTGTTCGATAGCGTTTACATGCACCGGTAAATCCTAGGAAAGCACCCGCCATAAAGGCAAAGATAGAGAAGCTATTGAAAGCTGGTTTCATCTATCTCATTCCCTTGACAGAGTGGGTTTCAAATCTCGTTCCGGTGGATAAGAAGCAAGGAGCGATCCGTATATGCATTGATTTCTGCGATTTAAATCGTGCCTGTGCTAAGGATAACTTCCCCACACCGTTTATAGATCATATTTTGGATGAGTGTGCGGGTAGCGAGGTGTTCTCCTTTATGGATGGTTTTTCCATATATAATTAGATTCAAATTAAACCCGAGGACCAACATAAGACCGCATTTATTTGTCCTTGGGGAACATTTGCGTATCGGAAAATTCCTTTCAGCCTTAAAAACGCCGAAGCTACCTTTCAGCAGGCGATGACCTTGATTTTCCATGATATCAAGTCCATTATTGAAGTATTTTTGGATGACCTCGCTGCTCATTCTCACATGAGGATGCGTCATTCTTATCACTTGAGATTGGTGTTCGAAAGATGATGGCACTATGCTGTTAAATTAAACCCTCATAAGTGCATCTTTTGCGTGAAATCGGGTCATTTGTTAGGATTTATCGTTTCAAAAGAGGGTATAAGAGTTGACCCCTTGAAGGTGGAGGCAATACTTCAGTTGTTTCCCTCGTGAAATATTTGCCATCTTCAGTGTTTGCAAGGCATGGCAAACTTCCTACGAAGATTTGTTGTCAATTTTGCCAATTTGACTAGAGGTTTCATGCGTCTCCTTAAGAAGGATACTCCCTTTGAATGGGATGAGCAAGCCCAGGAGTCCTTCGATGCACTGAAGCAAGTTCTAGCATCGGCCCCGGTGATTAGTCCTTTGGATTATAGCCATGATTTCTTATTATATGTGGCCGCGTCTTTAGAGATGATTGGGATGGTTTTGGTTCAAGAGGATGAGGAGCTCCAGGAGCATGTCATATACTATCTGAGCTGAAACCTTATTGACGCAGAGATTCGATATTCTCATGTCGAGAAGCTTGCCTTAGCCACCGTACATGTGGTGCAGCATTTGAGACATTATATTCTCCTTCACCAAACCTTGGTTGTTGTCCATGTCAATCCATTTCAGTTCGTCCTCACACGTAGGATGATTGGGGGAAAATATAATAAATGGATTGTCATTCTGCAAGAGTTTGACCTCGAGTTTGTTTCGGCAAAATCAAAGAAATCTTTAATCTTTGCAAAGCTCATATCGGATTTTCTGAGCGAGGCTGAGGAGTCGGAATGTGAAGATACGTTCGTTGATGAACACATTTTCTTGATCTCAACGGCTGACCCATGGTACGGTGATATCATAGTATATTTGCAAATGCAGAGGACCCCTACTCACCTCTCGCGAGATGAGCGACGTCGATTACGTCATGTTTCCAAGAACTACCTCATAGTGGACAATACTTTGTACCGCCATGGAGTAGATTCCCTTTTACGACGTTATTTAACTCATGATGAGGCTGAGGTAGTGCTTAATGATTGCCATGGAGGGGCATGTGGTGGTCATTTATCTGGGATTTCTACAGCTCAAAATATTTTAAGAGCAGGATATTTCTGGCCGTCGATCTTCAAGGATTGTATTGAAGCGGTCAAGAGGTGCCACCCTTTCCAGGTGTTCGCACGTAACATTCGCTCGAAGCCTGCCCTGTTACACCCTATTATCACCATCGGTCCCTTCACCAAGTGGGGGTTAGATTTTATGGATTGCAACCTAGCTTCGGCTGGGGGGCACCATCATATCACAGTGGTTATCGATTACTTCACGAAATGGGCTGAGACAATGCCTACAGTAAAATCCGATGGTGAGACAGCCGCTCACTTCGTATTCAACCAAATCATCTCTAGGTTCGGGATTCCGAGAGAGCTTGTCACTGACCATGGCTCGCACTTTCAGAATCATATGATGGAAGAGTTGGCATCCAAGTTAGGATATAAGCAAGAGAACTCCTCTTCTTACTATCCTCAAGCGAATGGACAGGTTGAAGCTGTGAATAAATCACTTAAGTCCATTCTCCAATGAACCATCGTATAAAGCAAGACGAATTGGCATATTATGTTGCACCCTGCTTTGTGGGCATACCGAACCGCGGTAAAGACTGCCACTGGTTTTTCTCCATATCAGCTTGTTCATGGAGTGGAGTCAATATTGTTGGTTGAATGTGAGATTCCTTCGTTGAATTTAGCCGTGGAACTCTTACCAGACACTTCACCTTTGGAGGAGCGTTTGGTTCACCTTGAGAAAATCGATGAGCAGCGTAGAAATGCCTTGGTGACTCTAGAGGTTAATAAGCATCGCATGAAGGCCCAATACGATAAGTTTGTCCATCCAAGAGTGTTTAGTGAGGGATACTTGGTCCTTTTGTGGGATCAATCGAAAGAACCCTTGGGGGCAGGCAAGTTCAATCTTATGTGGCATGGTCCTTACGTGGTCAAGCGTGTATTAGAGAAGGGTGCCTACGAGTTAGTGGATTATAAAGGAACAGTCTTGGCGGAGCCTAGAAATGGGCTCTATCTTAAAAAATACTATGCATTATCTTTAGCCAAGGTTGTTTGTTGTATATTATTGTACAGCTTTTTTGCATAGTTAGGTCTTGTTTATCGTGATCAGGTTTGTGATTAGTTTCCATTTCTTGTGGAAGATGTCAATGGAATCTTCCACCTACATAGGATTCGCGGATGGTGCAAGCCGTCACACTCAACACTCAGCCTCAGCTGCTTGGGTGATTTTTACTCCTATGATTCATGTACTGTCTTCAGGAGGTGTATGTCTATGGCCATCTTCCAACAATGTTGCTGAATATAGTACCGTTATCGAGCTTCTGCGGGATGCCATTTCGCATGGTGTTCTCTCTCTTGAGGTACGTCTTGATTCAGAGTTAGTAGTGTCACAGCTAAATGGTTTGTACCACGTTAGAGATACGACATTATTGAGGAGATTCTTACATGTGAGATTGCTAGAACGGCAATTTGAGAACATAACATATATACACATTCCAAGAAACTTGAATCAAATTGCTGACTCATATGCTAACTATGTGTTAGATTGGCATTTGTTTCATTCATTATAAATTAATCATAAACACAATTTTTACACATGTAAATAAATAAACCGATCACCATAAAACTTTTTTATATACATCAAAAATGTGGTAATACATAGTGTCATAATACAAAAATGGGGCTTTGAAAGCCACCATCATATACACAGTAGTACAAAATAGATACACTCCCATGTGTCTAGTCCTGTGGAGGTGGATGAGGGTTGTGATAATGATACGTCACCACGGCTCTAGCTAGTCACTAGAATAGACACACCCATGCGTGTGGTACACCAACCACCTATCTCTGCATAGCCTCAGGCAAGTCCTCGACTTGCACCATGGGAATCCTGTGAGTTAGTCGCACAAAGTTGGTATGGATGCTTTGGAGCGTTCGCTCCACATCCACACCGGTGATATCGTCTCCTCTTCCCCTTCGTCTATGACGTGGGAAGCCCTCTAGTCGTCGTGCTCCCACATCTACACATCAATGGTAGATGTCACTATGTATTGTCACCCAAAAACGTGTCTTTTTTATTCCATTAATCAAGAAAACACAAAAAAATTAAATACTTCAAAAATTTTAAAAAGAGTAAGGGTCGAGATTCGTTACCTATGTCTCCATATGCTGATCCAGGTGGTAAAGGCATGTCCGGGTCTCCCCGAAATTCTATCCCTGCATAAGGGTAGTCCTCTATGGCAATAAATCTGTCGTCGCCACCATGGAAAAAAGTCTGCTGGATAAGGGTTGGCCACCCTACCACCCCCCAGTCTACGCATCGTGTCTGCCCAACGTCGTTGGGCCAGATCTCCAACCCCGTGGAGAGGAACATCCACTCTAGGGCTCAATCCTGGAACACGCTAGACGAAAAACATGCTCAAGATACTGTTGAACCCGAAGTTCCGTATCCTACCTACCTTGCACTCACTGAGCTGATGTTTCATGTTGCTCAGTAGGGAAGTGCTCCAGTCATAGATGGTCGGTGTCATGCACTCCACCGCATAGAACATCAGTGGCCGAGAGGCCTGATGGAGTGATGCTAATCCTGCTATCCTGCCCAGCATCAGTAGTATGGCCTTTAGGCCCAGTGCTTGTATAGCATTGGTGGGAACTTGGCTCCCCACCTTCTCTGTCTCTGGATAGCAGTACACAGCTATGTACTCGTCGATAGTCAGCCCATGACCTGGCCCTCCACGGGCACGAAGGTTCACCATCTCACCTCGCCATGATAGACCTGTGATAAAGTAGATATCCTTCACCTCAATGGTGAGGGACATGCCGTCTAGCCGGAAGGACTCTAAGTCCGGATCCCAATAGTCTACAAGCATCTGTAGTAGTCCTGGTTTGGCCCTCAAGCCTCCTAGGCACCAAAACTTGTAGAGTCCGCATCTTCTTAGAGCTTCTTGAGCCATTCTGTCAGCCCTTACTGCTTCCTCTACGTCACCATGCTGGCGTTCTCGCCACTCTAGCACCATCCTGCATGAGAAGTTGACCAAAATGTCCATTAGATTCTTAGAAATCCTTATGCGCCACGTCATATGCGGCTGTTTTCAAAATAGCCGCATATGTACGTGTTTTCTAGTCCCTTTTCCACGTATAGCCAGCCCTATATGCGGAAAAAACCTCGATACCCACGTGGGCCGTAGCGCTCATGTAAGTTTGGCCTTTAAAAATTCATTTGACCATGAAAAATTATAAAATTTGTATTGAAATGCAAGCTGAGAACATGAATAAGTACCTGGAAGAATCGGTTGTGAATTCCGCTGGCTGGATCTCCTGGAATTCGTAGTTGAATATCAGAGCTCAAATGGGTAAAAGTTTCAAATGATTTATATTTTTTACTATTTATAGAAAAAAATTCAAATATTTGAAAATTTTTACCCCCTTTCCTATAGTTTTGACTGTTTCTAACCTTTTTGGACCGTTTCTGACCTAATCTGTGATGTAGAAGACCATTTTCAGCGTCGTTTCAGCCTTTGGATTGACCTGTTCGTACTGATCTCGGGTATAATGTCTATACTGGCATATAGGTTAGGTTCACCACCGCTTGCATTTTGCATGACCTTATGACCATGTCACTATATCTTTAGGTATGAACCCACTCTATTATGTCAAAGAACCTTCTTGCTGCTATAGAAGTGGCATGATATGAGTGGTAGAGACTCACCTTACATGGGTACCCTAGTTAACACCTTATTTGCGTTTGGTGCCCATGCCGATGTTCCCCCCTTTAGGGTGTGGGAGTCCATTGTATAGTATTTCCATGACATTTAGCAAGAGCATCATACTCCTCTTGATCTCATGCTAGTTTGTTTCCCCCCGGACTCCCCTTATATCAAGTTGTGGATGCATTATCATGAGCTTTTCCTGTCTTATTGAGCTTTATGCCGGCTCCCCTGACATTGCGTTTCATCCATACAACTGGAGCTTGTCTCATGTCTAGCCATGCAGAGCCTTTTATTTATATCCTTCGTAGCTTGATTCCCTTTTTACCGGGAGGGGATTTTCCCCTGAGTGTCGATATCCTACACATGTATCCTTGCATTGAGCATAGGTATGTTCCACTGCTTGGAACTAGTTTGTTTGCCCTAAATGACACGCGTCTCCTCCTAGTTTGTAACTATAAAGATAGTTTATTCTTTTTTCAAGCTTTTCAAATAACTGAAAAAGACCAAAAAAATCAAAAAACCAAAAAGCCAGACAAGAAAAGATATTATCTTTGGCAGCTGTCGAGTCGTGTCGCCTTTGAACAGAGCATTGTATATCACATCCATTGGTTGGGTTATAGTTTGACTTAGGAGCTGTACTCGTTATCTGAGTTTTATCTCCACCGACTGGTTAAGCTTCCAGTCCCTATGGAGCCTCTATGGATGCCTCCTATGTCATAGAGATGTCCCAGTTGTATATCGAGTCTATGCTACCTTCATTCAGTCACCATACACCATTATGCTCTTGTTGGAAGGAAGTTGAAACCTGAGTCGGCCATTCCTCAGTTATCTTGACTTTGCATGTCGGCCATTCCCGGTACAGTTACTGGTTCGTGCACCTTATGATCGAGTCCTTCCACATTATACAGCTTTGCTGAGTACCTCGTGTTGGATGATGGGGGATGCCCTAATGCCCTCCTTCCAGTGGATTTCATCCCATCGACTTCAGATCATTTATTCTGGGATTGGAGTCTAGAGTCATTTTGAGTGCCTTGAGACTTGCAGTAATCAGTGGCAAGTTCTCTCGCCATCGACAGTTTTGGGAATACATCAATGTCCCCTCATCGATGGACTCTATCAAGTGTTCGACCTCAACACATTTATTCACACTTGTTAGTTTGCACTCTAGTACCTTGATTCCCATTTTCATTATTGGTGGGTGATCTCACGTCTGTTAATGGTATACATCAATGATCGGTAATCAGATGATGGACTACTATGTTCGACCTAGACACCTCTATTCGCATAGTAGGACATGTACTCGTAGTAGTTTGTGTAGAATACCTTCCAGATTGGTGGCATCCACTATATGCTACCTCCTTGATCGTGCCAGTGTTCATGAGATTTCAGCTCTCGTGACTTGTTCCAATATATGTCAAATATTTCCAGCCACTATGGAGATCTTGATCTATTATATATCTTCAGCCTTTGTGGAGATCATTGTACTTTGTATATCTTCATCATGGAGATTCTGATCTATGTATATTGTACGTGGCGATGACCACATATGTTCTATCATGTTTCACGCCTATTCATGGCCATTGTACTCTTATGTATCCGGGACTGCTATGTATTCGCAGTTATATGCAGAGTTGTATTAAGGTATTATGCTGATTGGGTGGCTAGTCTTCCATTTTGGGTACCTTCATCACTTCACTTCTGGGATGGACTTATAATGTATTTCGGCCATCGTATAACCCCTCTGATCTCATACATTAGGGGGCATCTGTTATAGTGGATTTCACCACACTAGGTGAATCACACATTGTATGGCCTTCCCCTATCCAACTGCAGAATCATTAGCTCCTATGGATGAATTGATGTCTTTTGATGTATCATTGACCATCCCTAAAAACATTAGAAAACTGATATATGCGGCATTTTCCCCGATAACCACGTACATACGCGGATATTCCCTCTATAGTCGTGTACGTCGGGATGTGTACATAATCCAAAATCGTTTGGAGCGTTCCTTATCTTGGATCCGATTCATATGACTCCTGGCCTTCCATATTCCTTGAGATCGCACAGATTTGACCTTTTAGTACCCATTTGAAAATCTATATAAGGAACCCTTGAGACATTGAAAGCATAAGAGAGAATTGAGAGTATCGAAACTATAGTCCATTGTTGCCAGAACTTATGCTTGAGTCTGCATCCCTTTGTCCCTTGGAGCACTGTTGTGTTCTTCCCAAGCTTTCCTTTTGCTAGTAAGCTTTCTATCGAAGTGATGGAGGATTGAGGTGGTGGAGGCCCAAGTGGGGGATTCAGTTTCTCTGGTTCGCAGACGTGCAGTCAGAGGTTGTCACTTGTAATCTCTGATTCATATTAATAGAAATATCTTTTCCTGTCCAGTAATGTGTATTTGAATGAATATTGTTTCCATTGGAATATGTCAAATGCTCATACATTATTGATTTATATATGCTAGAATAGATCTAACACCATGAAATATAGTATGCTTGTATTGTTTACGTGTTGTTGAGGACATGCTATAACAATTCAAGCTGAAGATTGGATAGCTCAACGGGGATCTACTTCAACCGTCCGGAATAAGGTACGAGGTTCGATCCTTTAGTGTTAGATGTTTTTATTTCTATTGCATATTGGGAAAGATTTATTTCTGGAGTCTAGCTGTCTGTTGTGGTACCCCAAGCCATAGGAATTTCTCTCTGTAACACCTGCAACCAAGAACGACGAAGGATGAGTAGCATGAACTGTTGAAACCACATAATAAGTTATCAAACGCTGCTATAAAATCAATGAAAATTGCCTTTTATTCCGTGGAGGTTTCCTCCATTTCCCCTGCACAAATCCAAGACCAAACCCCAAACAACCAAGTGAAATGACAAGTCCATCGTGAGCCAAGCCCTAAGCTTGGCCTTCCACGGAAACCAAGGTGCTTTAATGGCACCATCTGGTATCAATTATTAAGGCCGAAACCCACGTTGCCATAGTTTTGTATCGTTGTAATATCGATAGTCTCCATCCCCATGCAATTTTTCAAACCCCAACATATATGGATCAACCATATGTTAATGCGCCACCCCAAAGCATATTACAAAGTATATTATATAGCAAGGTTTTAGGTAATGTATAGTCCATAAGATATGCATGCCAACCCAAGTTTAAATACCTAGTGTTTTATGTAGTGGGTATCGGATAACCATAGGATTAATTCGTTGAACCTTTCTTTACCTTATGCCCTTAGCATCAATCTTAAGAACCATGGCATGTGAAATATGCCATGGTATCAATGCTAGCATAAAAACCAAGTATGGTATCGAGCCAAGTTATAACCTACAAATAGAAATAGTAGGTTGTGTTAATGTTTTTAATAAAGTGAATATGAACTATAAATATATTTATTAGTAAATATAACATAGATAAATTATCTAGGTTAAATAATTAAATGGAAATAGAGTTTACACTGCTAACAAGCTGTGTCGATGAAGGAACGTATTAACAAACAATAGGTATGCTTATAATCACAAAGTATAATATGCATACGTAAATAGAAGAGGTTCCTTAGTTTGAAGAAGTAAGTAAGTCTGCTGCTAGTTAAGTGAACACTTTACCTCTCAGACCATCATGGGAGAACGAGTCTCTCCACTCCGCCCACTTTGTTTCCACAAACAAAGTTAATTTAGGACTTTTTAAATAATGGGTAAGACTATGCAGAAAGGACGAAGCATATAATCAAGTAACGACACGTATGTGACAAATGTATAATTATAAGAACTAAGTAGTAAACAACAGTACAACATCCTAATTAAAATACTGCAGTAAGTATAACGGAAAGAACAATGATAGAACGTAAGAACATCTAGTGTAAAACTAGTGTACATTATATTCTGCAAGTGTAATAATGTTCCATTTAGGTAGTTTTTACTAGCCCATAATTTTATTCTTTTCCAATTTTTGGGGACATTACAAGTGTTATCAAAGCTCAGTTTCAATACTAAGAGACCTATGGGCGCACCAAGCATTTACTACAAGGAAAATAAAGTATGATATTAAATTTGTTACTAACACAAAAAAAATTTGTTATTTAAATTTTTTGAAATTACAAGAAACTTTTACTGAACAGTTTAGTTTATGAACAATGAGGAATATAACAACCGAAAAAGAAGGATGAACACCACCACCCCTGAAGCAGAACTGGTGGTGGAGATGAATTCTGATATTTTGAAGACTATACACAGTCTTCAAGCACAATTGCGAAGTCTCAAAGAAGACAGTCTGAACGAAATAAAAAAACAACAAGCTATAAATGAATCATTACTAATAAATATGATGGGAGGAATCCCGCAAGGTAAACCTACCCAGTCTACTAACAGCTCCAAAAGAGAACCTTACCATAAATGGGCCATCATCCCAAGAGCAGAAGAAAAAGAGGGATGCACCCCTGAAGCACTGAAAGGAGATCATCACAATCCTTCTAGTGATGACTCTCTTTCTCCCTAAAGAAAGAAACAAAGAAGCAATGACAGTATTCAGGGGGAGTTTAGAAAAATAAGAGACCAGACCTATGAAGGTGAAGTAAACAATGGGGAGAAGGCTGAAGAGTGGCTGCTGGGAATGAAGAAATATTTTCAGGTTCATAACTACTCAAGTGAGATGGAGGCTCATCTTTACATCTATAACTTGAATGGAAAGGAAGCAAGATGGTGGATATATTGAAAACACACCAAGAAAGATGAGCTAAGAGAAATACGCTGGGATACCTTCCAAAAAAGTTTTGAAGAGAAATATATGTTGGAAAGGTTCTTCAACAAAAATGTGAAAGAGTTTCATGAAATACGCATGGGATCCATGAATATGGACGTGTTTATTAAAATATCTCTAGATATGTTGCATTATGTACCATACATCAAAGAAGAAAAGGTAAAGATACAGGAGTTCCTAGGATGTCTTCCTCCCAGTTTTTGGGATAGGATTGAATTCGACATGCCTAAGACCTTGGATACTACCCTACACAAATCTAGGATCTGTTATGAGCATGGACAGCTAATGCATGGGAACATAAACTGAAACCGAGACAAGTCTAAGAAATTTTCTGATAACTACAAACCTGGGTCTAACCCATAACCATACAGAAAGCAGAATAACAACTTTCAAGCAAACAGGAACTTCAATAAATATTGTACGAATCCTTATGTACCAGCTGCTAATGTTAACAAGCCAGTAGAAAGTGGAGCCAATGCTACCTCGCTACAGATCAAGTGTTGGAAATGCAGTGGGCCTCATTATACCCGATATTGTAAGAATGAGACCAGTGGGGTCTTGCACAAATTGCAAGAAGAACCAACTTTTCAGGACATAGTTTGAACAACATGGATCTATGCAACATTGGATGCCCAATAGGAATATCATAAAGCTACAATGGTTGATATAGAAGGTAATATCTTGAGCACTTCTATTTCAATACTTATTGATCCCGGTGCTTGCCAGCTTTATGTTTCGCCTAAAATTATTGATAAATGCAAACTAGGAAAAGTAAAACGTGATAAACCTTGGCTGGTCTAGTTAGCCATAGGTACGTAACACAAAGTTTCAGAAATTGTTAAATAATGTGAGGTACACTAGAATGGTTTTCCTACGAAAGTAAAATTGAACATCCTACCTTTAGGATCCTATGATGTACTTATCAGCATGAATTGGTTGGAACAACACCATGTCATGCTCAATTTCTTACACAAGTCTATCCTGTATACTGATAGCCAAAGAACCAAGTGAAGGTTCAGGGCATTCCAAAGAAAGTTTCTCGAAGGAAAATATCTACCTTACAAGAAAAGAGATGTGTCAGGAACGGCTGCAAGTTGTTTGCAGTGAACATCTGAGACATAGAGTCTGATAGAGAGAAATGCATAGAATACTTCCCTGTTCTTGAATAATTCAAGGATGTGTTTCCTGAGGAAATACTAGGATTAACTCCTAAATGAGACCTATACTTTTCCATCGAACTAACCCTTGGCTCAGTTCCGGCTTCCAAATCCCCTTACCATATGATTGCACCTGAGCTGGTGGAACTCAAACTGCAACTGCAGGAATTGATAGATAAAGGATATATCCAACCCATCGTGTCTCCTTGGGGAGCACTGATATTGTTCATCAAGAAAAAGGATGGTACAATGTGGATGTGCATCGATTACCGTCAGTTTTAAAAAATGACTATCAAGAACCATTATCCACTACCTAGGATGTATGACTTGTTCGATTAGGTGGGAGGAGCCAGAATATTTTCAAATATTGACCTGTCATCTGGGTACCATCAGGTATGGATTCACGATGAGGATATTCACAAAACCTCCTTTCATACAAGGTAAGGGCACTACGAGTTTGTAGTGATGCCATTTGGGTTGATGAATGCACCCGTGAACTTTACATGTATGATGAACAACATAGTCAGTAGTTATCTAGATAATTTCATCTTGGTCTTTATAGACGACATACTAGTTTATCTGAAGAATAAATAAGAACATAAAGAACACCTTCGCATAGTACTACAAGTGATGAGAAAACACCAGTTTTACGCTAAGTTTAGTGAATGTGATCTTTACAAACCACAGATACAGTATTTAAGTCACATTATATCCAAGACAGGGATAAGTGTTGAATCAAAAAATATTAAAGCCATAAATGATTTTCCTACCCCTACTAGTGTCACTAAAATTATGTCCTTTCTAGGATTAGTTGGATATTATTGAAAGTTCATTGAGAAATTCTTGAGAGTCACTTCCCCATGTTCACTTTGCATAAGAAAGCAGGTAATTTCTTATGGATTGCTAAGTGTGAAGAAAGTTTTCAAAAGATTAAGAAGCTTTTGATGTCCATACCAGTGTTACAAATTGTACATCACGAAGGGGATTTCGCAGTTTCCATGGATGCAAGCAAGGAAGGACTTGGAGTAGTCCTCTTGCAGAATGATTATGTGATCTGTTATGAATCACGGAAGTTAAAAGAGCACGAGAAAAATTACCCTATGAATGATCTTGATTTAGATGCCATAATCCATGCTTTGAGGACGTGGAGGCACTACCTCATGAGAAGAAAGTTCCTTCTGAAGACATACAATATGAGTCTGAAATATTTATTCAATCAACCATATCTAAATGCAAGGCAAGCCAGGTGGTTGGATTTCCTTAGTGAGTACCATTTCTAGCTAAAGCACATTAAGGGAAAAGAGAATAAGGTTGTTGATGCTTTGAATAGACAAACGCATATGATATATGAGGTGACTTTTATTCAAACCGATGTAGATTTGCATAAGAGGATTAGAGCGACCAACAGAGTTGACCCCTTCTATGTGGAAATCCTCAAGAAATTCCAAGAGGACAGGTTGTTTCAACAATAAAGAGAATACAAGGTAGACGAATCCAGACTGCTATGGTCCAAGGATCATTTGTATGTTTGAGAAGGAGGGGACCTCCAGTCCAGCATCCTCACAGAATTTCATCGGGCACCCTAATTCAGGCACCCTACTTCAGGCACCGAGGATATCAAAAGATGATATCCACCGTCAAGAGACACTTTTTCCGGCCTAAGTTAAAGGCCGACATTGAAATGTTTAATGTGAAATGTGAGGAATGTCATCTAGTCAAAGTTGAGCATCAACATCCTGCGAGATTGCTGCAGCAGTTACCCATTCCAAAATGGAAGTGGGAGGTCATTAGTATGGATTTCATTACTAGATTGTCGAAAAGTAAGAATCAAAATGATTTTATTTTTTTGGTCATCGACAAGGTATCGAAAGCAACACACTTCATTCCTGTGAAGTCGACCTATAAATAAGTGAACATTGTGGATATCTTCTTGAAGGATATATTTATATTACACGGGATACCCAAGGAAATTATCTCAGATTGAGATGTTAAGTTTATAGGAAATTTTTGGAGATCTTTATTCTTTGAATTGGAGACGCATTTGAACTTTAGCGCTACATATCACCAACAGAAAGACAGAAAGAGTAAGCCATATTGTTGAGGGCATGCTCAGGATGTATGTCATGAACAACCCCACAGAGTGGGAGGATTACCTGCATATTGTAGAGTTTGCGTATAACAATGGTTATCATACTTCCGCCAAGATGAGTGATTTTGAGTTACTCCATGGATGGAAGTGTAGAACACTAGTTACTTGGGATAACCCGATGGATCGTCTCATGTTAGGGCCTGATTTGTTGATGGACATGGAACAGCTGGTTACCAAGGTCTAGGTAAACCTTAAAGAATCACAAGACTGCCAGAAACATTATGCGGATCGGAAAAGAAAAGATAAAGACTTTCAAATAGGTGATCATGTTTACTTGAAAGTAAAAGCCAAACCAAGCTCGTCGAGCTTAGGTAGGTGTAGTTAGTTAGCACCTAGATTTTGTGTACCTTCTAAAATACTGGCCAAGAAAGGGCCAGTGGCATATGAACTAGTGTTCCCCGCACATGTAAGAGTCCATAATGTTTTCCATGCATCTTTGTTAACAAAATATGTTTATGATACTTAACATGTTGTTGATTGGTCCCTATTATAGGTGGAACCTAAAGGGGAGTTTTCCCTTGAGCCTATTGATATATTGTACAAGAGAGAGGTGTAGCTTCAGAAGCACACCTTACTCCAGTTGAAAGTGCAATGGAAGCACTTTGAGGTTAATGAGGCTACTTGGGAGAATGAAGCGACCATGAGAAAGGCTTACCACGCCTTGTTTCATGATGTCATTCTGAGTCCCTAAAACACGAGGGATGGTGTTTTCCTAAGCAAGGAGAGATGTAATATCCCAAATTTTGGACCTAACACTTATAGGTATGTGCCTGTTAATTATGATGATTATCTTGATGTTTTATTTTTTATATTGGGTCGAAGACCCCACTACATATGAACATGATGATTTGTTTTATATATTGGGTGCAATCCAATTATTGATGATATATATATATATATATATATATATATATATATATATATATATATGCTTGTTTGTGTTGGGAATGGACTCTAAAGCACATGATTGATGAGATGTTTTTTGTGGAGCGGGAAGCTCTAGAGCACTTGAGTGATTGATGATTTGTGTTGAGAGAGGAGCTCTGGAGCACATGGGTAATTAATATTTGTGTTGAGTGAGGATCTCTAGAGCGCATGGGTAATTAATTTTTGTTTTGAGCGAGGAGATCTGGAGCACATGAGTACTTACATTGTGTTGAGCGAGAATCTCTAGAACACATGAAAATATACTATTTGGAAGTGTTGGGCATAAGCCCTGGAGCCTTCCATGGTGATGTTGAGCATAAGATCTGAAGCATCGGATCCTTGGCTATTGCATCCCTAGGTGTATCTTACAAGTACATCCTAGCATTAGTGTTGAGCAAAGAACTCTGGAATTCCACTAGGTTATAACTCCCTATTAAAGCCTTGAGCATGGGATCAGGTAAGCGCTAAGGGTTACTGAAAATAATTTAATAACTTACGAGTAAAAAGGACTCAAGGAAAATATTGGTCTCGTCATACTTATTTATAAGTGATTAAATGAAATTTTGAATTTTTGTATTCTCATCATGTACTAAAGAAATACCACATTATGCAAGGGAATTCCAACATGCAAGGATGTTTAGAGTTTCCTAGCCTAGTATACCTAAGCCATCTACCTACTTGATCTTAATGAGGAAGTATCACTAAGTCATATATGATGCCCAGAGACAAATGTTAACAAGTGTTATATTATTCAATGTACTTTGTAGATGGTATGATAAAGAGTTAAATATATTTATAATATTAATGATGAAAGAAAGAAAGAAAAAGATCCATACATTATTATTTATTATGTAAAGATAATAAATAGTACAAAACCTGAAAATTCTAATTAGGAACTAGTAGAAAGTTCCTAACTTAAAATATTAATAATTACCCAAAGTAATTGAAAAGGGTTAAATCAAGAAACCAAGGCTTCTTGACTTAACTGTCCCTTTGACTGAAAAGTATGTCTATAAAGACTCAAGCCAAGGAAAAGCTTGGGGTTCTGATCTATCATTAGAGGAGTCATTTTCTACCTATTTTCTCTCAAGTAGTTCTTAGAGAATGTTTTCCTTAAGTAAAAAGGAGAACTGATCTAGATTTGATATACCAAATAGGAAATCCTATTAGGAGCTCTAAGCTACTTGCATGTTGGATTCCAACTCGGGGGGATCTAAATTAAAACCATGAATGATTCTGGTTCATCGTTGGGTGGAACATGGTAGTTCCCAAGTGATTTGTTCATCAAAATAGAGGTTAGATATGCATTTGAATTGTTAATGTTGGTTATTTAAAGTTTGCAGGTTCATCCATTAAAGGAGCTTAAAAAAATTACAGGTATGAAATCCTAGTATGTCTAATTCATATCTAGCATAGATGTTGGTTGCTTTAGATAAAAGTTTATATTGTATTTTCTAACCCTATAAATGGGTTGTTTTGTCTATATCTTCTAGGGTTTACATTTCTTAAAGTATATCCCTAGGATGGAAATTATATCTCATGCTGTATTCAACAGGGTTTTTTCAATTGAGTTTGTTTCTCTATTTATCTTCATTAATTAAACTATGTTTAATGTAAACTAGGTTTTGTTTTAGGTTACTATATAGATGTTCTTTTATCCTTGTTTACTCTACTAATATATTCCATTTGTCTGTAAAGACATGTTTTAGATTTAACTAGATTAATCTTAGAAGTAAGTTTTATATTTATATAAGTATAAACCAAGGATGATTTTAAGGAACCATACTTATTTAAAAGTGTATAAATGTTGGAAAATATTACTAATTCTTAAAAATCCAACTATAAAATGATTGGCAATATTTTTCAAAAAATATTTTAATTTCCAAGGATTTTATATCATTTATATAATAATTTGGTGATTTTAGGGTGAAAAAAGTTTACCCCATCAAAATTGGGTGAAACAGGCCTTCAAAAAATATAAAATGGCGAATCTTTTTTGGGAGAAAAACATGGAAAAATAGCCCACTGGGCTAAAATTCGCCCCTAAAATTATCCCTGGTATAAACTTACAATCTAGATAACCTAAGATATGCTCTACAAACTGAACTACTATGTATATATATAAACATATATAGACATCAAACATAAAAAAATCAAAATACTATCTATAAGTCTATTTTATTAGAGTTAAATGGAATTACGAATCTAACCAACTAAATAGATACTATAATTATTCTACATTAAAATCTAAGATAAATAAACCATTAAAGGCATTTCAAGGTCTGCATATTAAATATGTACTAGCTACTAAATCATTCCATTAAATAACATCATCGTAAATAATTGAACAACAAGTATCATGACCATTATTTTGGTCCAACTTTCACATCTCTCTTCCTACACTAAACCCAGAGTCATAATATTTAAAAATAAACAACATCATAATCACATGCACAAATATTTTAAAGGTCCCATCTAAAAACAGTCATAACTATTACTTATAAATTAACCAAGTAAAACCTTTAAAACAAATTAAAGAACTGTGTAATTTTAAACATAGGTCATGACATCGCCCCCTGTGGGTATTCAAACCCCAGTCTTAGGTTGCAATAATCACCATAACATAAATACTTAAACAATAATCAATTACATAACTCTCCGGTCATTCTATATAAAAAAATAAACACAATATAATTTCATACATAGGAATCACTTTCAATTTATAAACCACATCTAACTCTCATTGTAGTCCAAAGTAATTACAATGGTGAACATGAATAAAATCGCGTGGGCATACAAACCCCAATTCAAATCCACATCAAAAATACAACGCATTATAGAAAAACATGAGCAGAGTTGAACCCTAATGGTTTCGTTTACAATAACTTACGACCGTGCTATACATACAGCGTATGTGGGATAAATATTATAATAACAACAATACTTTTAGTAACAAACCATTAAACTATAGCTAAGTCATAAGACTTAAGCTCTGTCTCTACGTAGTAATCATGGCCTCGAACAAATTAAATAAACACACAGGCTAATAAATCAAAGTAATAAATCATTACATACGAGATCGTAAGACCCTCATTAAGCCATGCGTGGCATTGGCCTAAGCCACAGCACACTAAATAAAACACACAGTTTATATAAACAACAAACGAGCACTGTCAACGTTTTCCCCCTACAACGACTAAGGCCATCATGGGTTACCCCCTTGGCTCTATCACAATCCATATTATGTATATTCAATGAATTAATGACAGTAATGCAACCATGTGGAGCTATCACAGACACATTGGGGAAGGCTCATGGCACTCATGGCAAGGCCTCAACCCAAACATGTCAATGATTACAGTTAAATATAAACACTTAATACACAGTCCATAAATGAAGGTGAATGCCACATTTAAACCACAAAAAAAACAAATAGTGCAGCATAAATTCAATACATACACAGTAAGCATAATAACCATTGTTGGCAGGGGTTTTGGGCAAGTGAGTTGTGTAGTGTCGTGGTAGCTGTGCAAGCTCACCCGACACCACTGAAGGCCAAATCACCGTGATGGACAAAGGAATAACCGTTTTTTAATATTTGATGTATTAATTGACCACGTTTTGTGAAAATAGGTCATTAGTAGTTAGAAGTTAGTTAGAAGTGGGTTTGTGATGTAAAGGTGCAAGCCTATATATAGAGCTAGTTTTGTAATTGTAAAAGAGACAACACAAAGATATAGATGAAGGACATAGTCGTAGGATTGTATGAAGGATGAGATCTATGCAATCTCTCTATGGTTTTGTTGAGTCTTCCATTTTAGGAAACCTACAATTTGTCTTTGTCGATACTGAATTTTGGGATGTAACTGGTCTCCTGCTGTGGAGAAGATTTATCTATTTTTTATCTGTTCAGAAATAATATGACATCATGGTTGTTGCATGAATATTGTATTTTTTTTTCCAATTTTCTCCACTATGATATCAATGGGAAGTGTGTTGAATCTATTATGATTTACTGATTTTCTTGTAATAGACTAATGATGTGTTCTATTCCACTTCTTTCATAATTCTAGTAAATTATTATTGAATTTGTTTAATGGTTGATAAGTGTTGCGATAACACTACTATGATGAATGAATGATGTGATATTTTAGATCTGTAGATACGTAGATGAATTGTGAGGACTGTCTTAGTTTTTCATTTTGATGGTTATGTTGTCGAAGTCCCAGATGCCATATCTTCCCTTCCTGCTATCGGAAACTCAGTTTTGACAGCTCTCCCTTGAACATCTCGGTTGAGATTTCGTCCGCTCTACGGATGTTGTTAGGCAGGAAAAAACTAGTCTGGGCCAATGCTCAGGGAAATCGCACTGGTTGGGCATTGACAGAGTGAGAAACCCTATTGATGAGGATTTGTTGGTGGGTTTTCTCCAAAAAATGGTTCCATTTCTATGACCGAGTTGTGATTGAAATGAGGATATGTTTTGGCATCCGACTTGTTTGGAGATTGAGGGGTAGTTTGGTCTAAAAATACGAGAGTTTTTTGAAGCTGAAAATAAGAATCTAAAGCTATCGACGAGAAATTGGTTGGATAGATATATTTACGAAGGCCCTGATGAATGGTTCCTCTGTGAGTTTCCTGTCATCTTGCATGAGTGGCTGGCAATGCTCACTTCTAAGAAGAAAAACTTCCAAGGAGGAGAGCTGACATCTTGGACTCCAGAGCTTATCTAGGAATTACAAGAAGCAAACAATAAGGCATCGCGAGATGTTGAGGTGTGTTTGGATAGTATCTTGGAGATATAAATTGCAAAATTTGTAGTTGATACCAATAATTCATTTAGTGAATCAAAAAGGGAGTTCTTCAACAGACACGAGGTAGATTTTTTCTATCTCTATAGCTATCTATTAAATATCTTGTCTGCGAAAAAGGTATTATGAAAATGGACAAAGAGTAGTGTAACTATGGTGTGCAGAGGATGTAGGCACTATAACGAAATGGGGGATATGCATGGAAAGGTAAGGGGTATATGGGAATGATTTCTAGTGAAAGTGCAAAGGTCACCGAAGAAACAAGTTGTTGTACAAGAGGAGTAGCAAGGTTTCGAGAGAAGAGGCAGAGGATGCGAGAAGGTCCTGCTGCGATCGAAGTGCGATTCCACGAGGAACAACCACACGATACAAAGCGACCTTTCAATGAAAATGAGGATGAATAGGCCTAGAAGGATGACAGGATCGAACCAAAGCAGTAACATGTCCACACTTCCATGCACTACTCCACCATGAGGAATCAACACACATTCTACATTGGCTTTCCTGACGTGTGAGCAGTAGTCTAGCAGTAGAGTACTAGCCAGAGGAAGAAGTACCATAATGGTGGGAATCAAAATGAAGCTATGAATATTTCATGGAAACCGCTCCAATGATCCAGAGCAATATTAGTTCCTGTGCGAGGGGATCTAGACCGCCCGATAGACTGTGGATGACGATATTAAGAAAAGCTAGCTCGCTACCACCCTTAGGGGTTGTGTGGTGGATTGGTGCATGAGATTCATGTTGTTTCCTCGTGGAGGTACAGCGAAAACCTTAGATGAGATCTACAAGGGATTATTTGAAGAATTCAAGAAGTCAAAGTCTAAGGCTCAGTACATTACGATGATAAAAACTGTCGAGCTTATGACTTGCTCCAGGAACGGACATATGACTCATACTTTGTAAAAGGTGAGGACTCCTGGGCAATGCAAGCACAAACTTAGATGGCATAGCCAGCAGTGCAGGTGCAGTATACACCACTGCCCCAGATGCATTTTATCCTGTCACAACTGTAACAGCATTTTACGTCACAACAACAGTTTGCACCCCAGCCGCAACTTGTCACACAACCGCAGTATGCGCCACAACCACAGTATAATTAGGTGTTTCTCATTCAACCTCAGCCACAATATGTTCAAGCTACACACTATGTCCAGCAACAACCAAACCCCCCATAGAAGCAGTTGGCCCAACCTCAGTTTCAGTAAGGAGGGGTCCAAGGGGGATTCTACGGAGGATTCAAGGGACAAGGAGGAATCTTCGGTTGAGGAGGAGGACAAGGTCGAGAATAAATCCAGTGTTATAATTGTGGAGTATTTGGGCACTATCATAGGGAGTGTCCTCATGTACAGTGTACATATTGTGTGGCCAACGAGAATAATGTTTAAAATTTCCCTCAGTTGACTGCAAAGTGGCAAGCTAGAAACATTCCTCAATTGTAAAATGCATAGACTCAGAACTAGCCAACATTCCAAGTGCAGAACCAGCTAACATTCCAGAATTAAATCCCACCGCAGATCTCACCACAGACTTAGAATCAGTAGATGAACCTGTCGGGAATCAAAACCTAGCATTGAATCAAGCTCAGAACCTGAATCAAGGATCGACGGTTGCCACAATTCAAGATGAACTACGAACGAAGGATGTTGACGTTGGGGTTGTCACTGGCGCCGGTGCGACAACTGGAGAATATGGACTATGGTAGCAAGTTCAGCTTGCTAGAAAGAAAAAGGTAGCATTTGATATTGTGACGAAGAAAGACACCTTCTTTGAGGCCAAGCATGTAATCAGGAGAAATCCAGGTAAGTTACTAGTTATTGCCATGCCTTCTGCTTTTGATCAATCTATAGAGGCAGGACCATTGCAGCAGCATGGTACCTTGTAGTACTTTTTTGAGAGTTTTCTGTCATTGGAAAGGGATCGTGAATCCCTTGTCGATATTGAGAAGATGTTGTAGCACCAGGATAAGACATTGAAGGATTCTGTGGTAAACTCCCTACAAAAGAAGAAGACAGGGAAGGAGATGAGGATGAACATCTAGACCAGAGACTACAAGGTTGACTCAGTTATTCTAGATCTTGGATCAAATGCAAACATTCTGACCAAGAAAACCTGGAAGCTAATGGGGAATTCAACATTGGGATGGTCGTTGGTGCAGCTACGACTAGCAAATCAGGCAAAATTTCATCCCATTGGTCGTGTCTCCAACTTGGTTGTCGATGTTGAAGATGGAGTTTCTTATCCCTCACTGCTAGGGATCGGGTGGGATAATGATAGCATGATAGTCATCAATTTCAAAAAATGTGTTATGACATTTGAGAACTAGGATGTCATGGTCATCGTTCCCATGGACCCTCAGGAAGGACACCGGTATCTTGAACCGATGAGGGATGAAGCCGGTAGAAGTTCGAATCATGCTTATAATATCTTTGAAGACTATATCCACCGTACCGTCGATTATGAACTTGTATGTCACAGTGCTATTTCTGCGTCCTCTGATTCTGATGATGCTCTGGAAAATTGGTAGAATAGGTTGCATGAGGTGTCGTCCAAGAAATGCGGTTCATTTACACAGTCTCTCCATCATGTAGCAATTGAGATTATCGAGTTGGCAATTTATGAAAGGCTGCTAGAGCTATCAAAATTCCTTCAAGAATTTGAAGAGAAAGTGTCTGAGCCACGAAGGGTATTGGCCCTCGATGTAGCACTAAAGGCTACCTAGGCCTGATGGTGGGTAATGCACAAGAAAATGAACCATGATTGGGGACAGTGTTGGATATTGATGATGGTGCACTTCAGCAATTCAAAGGTCTATCATGATAGGAGATATGATGGATGGAATGACCCCACAAGTCATTTGATAGAATGTCAAGCCTTATGGGTATCGTGATCCAAAGATGAGTGGGTCAATGCTTTTATTCATACTCTAAATGAGATGACGAGATCCTGGTATGTAGCGGCGGAACTATAAACACTTAGTAGGAGTTGTCTATTTTCTTTTCCCAGATGTTTGGTTTTCGGGATGCCAACCCAGAAGTACATAATGTATTACAAATCATCTGTGGCATAGTGCTAAAAGTCATCCTTGTTGCATACCCAGTTGATCCACATGTGTACTGATCAATACAATCCATGAAGACATGTTACAACCTGTCTGGGGAACCTGAATATGATGATGAGTTTTGAAATGTTAATATTCCATAGTCAAAAGGAAGCTACATCATCGCAGCGCCAGACATACTAATGCATTCGATGAGTCAGACACTGAAGATTAGAAAAGTCAACATTGGGTCAGAAGAGAACCCAAAATTCACCAATATTGGGGACTATTGGGAAGAGGAAACAATGGCCAAAATCATGGACCTACTGCAAAATTCTAGGATCTTTTTCTGATGCGGTTTTCAAAAATGAAGGGGATATTAGGGGACCTAGGGGGAGATGAAAATCATGTTAAAACCAAATGCAAAACCTATGCAACAGAGGCCGTATTGACTAAACCCACGATACAATGACCATGTGAAGGCTGAGATAGATCAGATGGTGGATGATTGGAACATCGAGCATGTAGAAGAATCATAGTTGATAAGTCCTATGGTGGTCCAGGATAAAAAGACTAGTGAAATTTGCATTTGCGTCAACCTAATAAAGTTGAATGATGTATGCATGCAGGATCTGTTCCTGAATCCTTTTACTGATGAGGTCCTTGAAGGAGTAGGCAGTCAGGAGATGTATTCCTTCATAGATGGATTTTCAGGGTACCACCAGATCCAGATTGCCACGGAGGATTGTCACAAGACCATGTATGTCATTGAATGGGGTTGTTTTCAATATACAGTCATTCCTTTTTTGATGAAGAATGCACCAACATTATTTTCTTGGGTAGTTGTCACTCTGTTTAAAGAATTTATTCAAAATTTCCCACAAGTATATATGGATGATTGTATAGTCTACGGGATAATTAGGGATCATCTCGACAACTTGCGATTGATGCTAGAAAGGTGTCAACAGCATTAGATTGCATTAAAATCCAAGAAGTGCATTTTTTGTGTGTTGTTTGGAATGATACTCGGACACATAGTATGTAAGGACGTTCTGTTGGTTGATCCAGTGAATATCTTGCTAATTATTAACTTGTCGCCGTCGACAAATATCAAGATTCTTCGAGAAACACTCAGGCATATGGGGTACTATCGCATGTTCATCAAAGGGTACACAGCGATTACTTCCCCTATGGAGAAGCTATTAAAAAAGGATGTTGCAATAGATTGAAATAAGGAGTTCCATGTGCATGTCAATTCCTCTTCTACTGCGCTGTGGGTTGTGCTTACGCAACCGAGTGAGGGTGAGCTGGATCACTCGATTGCATATGCTAGTAAGAAATTGTTGTTTTCAAAACGAAATTACACAATGACTAAAAGGGAAGGCTTGGTGATGGTTTATTCCTTGAAAAAATTTAGGCACTCTTTGTTAAGCGGTCACTTCAAGATGTTAACCGATCATTTTGCTTTGCAATACTTTGTCAATAATCCTATGTTGGGGCAGAAATCTTTTGGTGGCTGCTTCTGTTTCAGGAATTTGAATTTGAAATAGTTGTGAAACCAGGATGGTTGAATGCAAGTCCTGATCACCTGTCTTGCATTGAGACTAGCGAAGAACCGACCCATATCGATGATGACTTTCTAGATGCACAACTATTTCGTGTTGACACCGCGGATGATCACTATTCCGCAATCATTTAGTTCTTGGCCACTGGTGTCACCTCGAAGGACATGTCGACTAGTAAAAAGAAGCAGTTGGTAGTAAAGGCTTTATATTTCTAGCTAATTGCTAGGAAGTTATATAAGCTTGGACTAGACGAAATCTTGTGATGGTGTATCTTACTGCATGAGTAGGGACCCGTTCTAGAAGAAGCACATGTAGGAATCACAGAAGGCCACTATGGAGGAAGGGATACTATGTTAAAGGTGTTGCGCACCGGGATATGGTGGCCTATGCTGCATAATTATGCCACAAACTATGCATGGAGTTGTGACATCTTCTAGCTCATTGGTAAACCATCGCGGCAAGACAAGATGTCGATTGTGTTGTAGGTAACTCTACAACCTTTTGATAAATGGGTCATGGATTTTGTGGGTCCTATTAATCCACCAGGGATGAGGACTGGTGTGTGATACATCATTACCAGGAGGACAGAGGCCGCACTAGTTCTCGATTGTACAGTTGCGACAGCAACAAAGCTCATATTTGAAAATATTGTGACACAGTGTGGGTTTCCCAGGATATTGATGAGTGACTAGGGAAGTCACTTTTTCAACTGTACTATGAGAGCGCTAACTAAGGAGTTGCAGGTACAACATAAAAAAATCACACCATACCATTTGCAGGCAAATGGGATTGTTGAAGCATTCAACAAATTTTTTGAAACATTGTTGGCAAAGGTATGTAATTCTAATTGTGATTACCGGTACTTGAAAATTCCAACAGTGCTATACGCCTATCACACCACATGTATATGGCTTACAGGACAGACACCATTTTAGCTAGCATATGGGCAGGAGGAGGTCATGCCCATGGAATACATTGTTCCTAGTTTGCGCATCGCTGTGGCGACTGACATGGATGATGCAAAAGCATTAGAAGAGTGCATTATGGAGTTGGTCCAGCTTGAAGAGGACTATTTTATTGCAGGCTTTCACCAATGGGTTATGGAGGACCAACAAAAGGCATGGCATGATCACCACATTAAGAGAAAATAGTTTGCCAAAGGCGATTTGGTGTTGTTATATGACAGCAAGTTCATGAAGCATCCAAGTGAGTTACAGATGCACTAGTTAGGCCTGTATCTTATTCATTCCATTATTTCTGGAGGTGCGGTTCAGATGGTGTGGTACTTTCGATGCTTGTCAATCGGAGTCACTTGAATCCCTATAGGACGGGGCCTGTTACGGAGAGAAATTCCTATGGCTTAGGGTACCACAACAAATAGCTTGACTCCAGAAATCAATCCTTTCCAATATGCAAGAGAAATCAAATATCTAACACTAAAGGATAAAAAATCATACCTTATTCCAGACGGTTGAAGTAGATCCCCGTTGAGATTTCCAACTCCAGCTTGAATTGATAAATTACTTCCTCGACAATCAGTAAACAAGACAAGCATGCTATCTATATATATTGGTGCTATATCTACTCTAGCATATATAATCAACAACGTATAAGCATTTGAAATCATCGATGGATAAAATATTCATTCAAACATACATTATTGGACAGGAAAAGATATTTCTATTAATATAAAATCAGAGATTACAATGAATACAACCTCTATCGGCATGCCTGTGAATCGGAGAAACTGAATCCCCCACTTGGGCCTCCACCACCTCAACCCTCCATCTCTCGATAGCAAGCTCACAAGCAAAAGGAAATCTTGCGAAGAACATGAAAGTGCTCCAAGGGACAAAAAGATGCTGACTCAAGCATAAGTTTCGGCAATAATGGGCTATAGTTTCTTTGCTCTCAATTCTCACATATTCTTCAATGTATCAAAGGGTTCCTTATATAGCTCTTCAATGGGGCAATGAAGGGTCGAATCTGAGTGATCTCAAGGCATATGGAAGGCTAGGAGACAAGTGAGTCGGATCCATGTCAAGGAAAACTCCAAAATAATTTGGCCTTTTGCACACATCCCGATGTACACGGTTTTAGGGGTCAAACCTGCGTATATACATGAGAAAGGGTTTAAAAGTCGCATATAGAAATTTAAGCATGTTTTTAGGGATGATCTTGGAAACATCAAAGGTATAAAATAAGGTCCATGGGGTCCAAAGACTCTGCAAAAGGACAGGGGAAGGCCATACAAGTGTGATTCACTAGGTGTGGTAAAATCAGCTATAACAGATGCCCCCTAATGTGTGAGGTCAGAGGGGTCATACGATGGTCAAAATACATTATAAGTCCATCCCAGAAGTGGAATGATGAAGAAACTAGTGGAAGACCAGCCACCCAATCAGCATAGTACAATGATACAACTCTGCATATAACTGCAAATACATATAGCAGTCCCAGATACATAAGAGTACAATGGCCATGAATAGGCATGATACAAAACATGAAATGTGTGGTTATCACCACATACAATATACATAGATCAGAATTTCCATGATGAAGATATACAAAGGATCATGATCTCCATGAAAGATGAAGATATATAACAGATCAAGATCTCCATAATGGTTGGAAATGTCTGACATATACTGGAATCAAGTCATGAGAGCTGAAATCTCATGAACACTGGCATGATCAGGGAGGTAGCATATAAGAGATGCCACCAATCTAGAAGGTCTTCTACACAAACCGCTACGAGTACATGTCCTACTATGTGAATAGAGGTGTCGAGGTTGAACATAGTAGTCCATCATCTAATTACCGATCATTGATGTATACCGTTAACAGACCCAAGATCACCCACCGATAATGATAATGGGAATCAAGGTACTAGAGTGCAAACTAACAAGTGTGAATAAATGTGTTGAGGTTGAACACTTGAGAGAATCCATCGATCAGGGGACATTGATGTATTCCCAATGAACTTTCGATGGCGAGAGAACCTGCAACTGATGACTGCAAATCTCAAGGCACTAAAAAATGACTCTAGATTCCAATCCTAGAATAAATGATCTGAATTCGATGGGATGAAATCCGTTGGAAGGAGGGCATTAAGGCATCCCCCATCATCCAACACAAGGTACTCAGCAAAACTTTATAATGTGGAAGGACTTGATCATAAGGTGCACGAACCAGTAACTGTACCGGGAATGGTCGACATGCAAAGTCAAGATAACTAAGGAATGGCCGACTTAGGTTTCAACGTACTTCGAACAAGAGCATAACGGTGAATGGTAATTGAATCTAGGCAGCATAGACTCAATATACAAAACTGGGACATCTTTGCGACACAGGAGGCATCGACAGAGGCTCCGTAGGGACTGGAAGCTTAACCAATCGGTGGAGATAAAATCAAATACACGAGTACAGATCCTAAATTCAAACTATAAACCCAACCAATGGATGTGATATACAATGCTCTGTTTGAAGGAGACATGACTCGACAGCTGCTGAAGATAACATCTTTCCTTGTCTAGATTTTTGGTTTTTTAAATTTTTTTTGGACTTTTTCAAATATTTAAAAAGATTCAAATAGAATAAAACTGCTTTATAGTTACAGACTAGGAGGAGATGAGTGTCATATGGGAAAAAAAACTAGTTCCAAGCAATTGAACATACCTATGCTCAGTGCAAGGATACATGTGTAGGATAGCGACACTCGAGGGAAATTCCCCTCCTAGTAGAATAGGGAATCAAGCTGCAAAAGATATAAAAGATGGCTTTGCATGGCTATACATGAGACAAGCTCGGGTTATATGGCTGAAACTCAAAGTCAGGGAAACTGGCGTAAGGCTCAAGAAGGAAAGAAAAGCTCATGATAATGCAATTACAACTTGACATAAAGGAGTCCTGAGGAAAATAGACCAGAAAAAGATCAAGAGGAGTATGCAGCTCTTGCAAAATGTCATGGCAATACGATACAACAAACTCCCACACCCTAAGGTACAAAATGTCAACATGGGAACCAAATGCAAATAAGGTGCTAACTAGGGTACCCATGTAAGGCCAAGCTCTACCATTCACATCATGCCACTTCTAAAATAGCAAGAAGGTTCCGTGACATAATAGAATGGGTTCGCACCTAAGGCTATAATGACATGGTCATAAGGTCATCCAAATGCAAACAGGGATGAACCTAACCTATATGCCAGTTTAAACATCATATTTGTAATGGGAATGAACGGGTCAAAGTAATGGTCGAAACGGTGCTCAAAATGGTCTCCCAATTGAGTTCAGAACTTCAACGGCGAATTCCAGGAGATCCAGCTAGCGAAATCCACTCTCATTTTTTCCAGGTACTTACCCATGCCCTGCTCTTTCATTTTCATGCAAATTTTATCAATTTCCATGGTGCATTTAGGATTCTAGGCCAATCTAAGATGCATGCCTCGGCCCATGCGGAAATCAAGGATTTTTCTGTGTAAAGGGGATGGATATACGTGGAAAAAGACCTCAAAGTCACATACATACGCGGTTGTTTAGTAAGCAGTCATGTATGTGGCCACGTTCAATGTTTTTCAAGTGGTCTAATGGATCAAACTTAAATTTTATGTGCAGGATGGTCATAGAATGGAGAGAATGTGAGCACGGTGATGTAGAAGGGGCAATAAGGGAAGATCTAATGGCTCAACAAGCTTTGCGATCATGTGAGCTATACAAGCTTTCGTGTCTTGGTGTTATACGGGCCAAACCAAGAATGTTGTAGATGCTAGTAGACTACTGGGATCCAGAATCATAGTCGTCCCAGATAGACGGGATGTCCCTCACCATAGAAGTGGAGGACATATACTTTATTATTGGACTTTCCCGATGGGGGGACGTGGTGAACCTACACTCTCATGGGCCCAGAGGTGGCCTGACTATAGATGAGTACATAGCAGTGTACTGTTATCCGGAAACGGAGAAGGTGGGGAGTCAGATCCCAACTAACTCCATACAGGTGCTAGGCGTAAAGGCCATTCTACTAACACTGGGCAGGATAGCGGGGCTAGCCTCACTCCACCAGGCCTCACGGCCATTGATGTTCTATGCCATGGAGTGCATGAGTCCCACAGTTTATGACTGGAGTACGACATTGTTGGGAAACATGAAACAACAACTCAGCGACTGCAAGATGGGAAAAGTCCAAAACTTCGGTTTCAACAGCATACTAAGCATGTTCTTCTTCAAGTGTGTTCTTGGATTGAGCCCTAGAGTTGACGTTCCTCTACACAGGGTACGAAATCCGGCCCAATGGCATTGGGCAGATGCTATGCGCAGAATGGGTGGAGGTAGGGTGTCCAACCCCTATCCAGCTGATTTCTTTCCATGGTGGCGACGACATATATTTTCCATCGATGATTAACCCTATGTAGGGATAGATTTTTGGGGAGACCTCGACACGCCACTACCACCAGGATTGGCATGTGGTGACATTGGTAATGAACCTCAACCCTCTTTTAAAATTTTTGAGTTATTTAATTTTTTTTTGTGTTTTCTGATTATGTGGAATCAAAAGACAAGTTTTTGGGTGACAACACATAGTCACATCCTATCATATGCATGCAGATGTAGGGCCACGATGTCCTGAAGGCTTCCCTAGTCATAGATGGAGGGGAAGAGGGGATGACATTACAGGTGTTGAAGCATATCGAATGCTCCAAATCATTCATACCAACTTTGTGAGGCTGACACACAGAGTACCCATGGCGCAAGTCGAGGACTTGCCTGAGGCCATGCAGCCCCAAGTGGTGGGTGTACCATGAGCATGGGTGCGGTTATTTCTATGGATAGCTAGAGACATGGTGACATTCCACGATCACAACCCCCCTCCTCCTCCACAGGATTAGATACCTAGGAGTGATACATTTTGTACTACCGTGTATTTATATTTTGGTGGCTCGAGAGCCCCATTTTTGTATTATGACACTATGTATTACCACATTTTGGATGTTTATAAAAAAATTCATGATGATCAATTTATTTATTTACATGTTTAAAATTTTATGTTTGTGATGAGCTTATTGTCGATCAAACAAATGCCAATCTAACACATAGTTAGCATACGAGTCAGCAACTTGATTATTAATTCTTGGAACATGTATGTATGTTATATTGTCAAATTTCCATTCTAACGATCTCACACATAAGAATATTCTTAATAATGTCAGATCCCTGACATGGTACAAACCATTAAGCTATGACACTACTAACTCCGAATCAAGACATACCTCAAGAGAGAGAACACCATGTGAAATGGCATCCCGTAGAAGCTCGATAATGGCACTATACTCAGCAACATTGTTCGAAGAGGTCCATAAAAATATGCCTCCTGAAGACAATACCGGACCCGTAGGAGTATAGATCACCCAAGAAGCAGAGGCTGAGTGTTGAGTGTGACAGCTCGCACCATCCGTGAATCCTATGAAGGTGGAAGATTCCATTAACATATGCCAAAAGAAATGGAAACTAATCACAAACCCGATCACCATAAGAAAAGACATATCTATGAAAAACTGTATAATAATATACAATAGTCACCCTTGGTTGAAAATCATTCATAGTACTTTTTAATATAGAGCCCATTTCTAGGCTCTGCCAAGGCTGTTCCCTAACACACGTTTAACAATGTAAGGAACATGCCACATGGGGTTAAACTTTCCTGCCCCCAAGGGTTGTTTTGGTTGATCCCACAAAAGGACCAAATATCCCTCACTAAACCTCCTTGGACAGACAGAATTATCATACTGTACCTTAACGCAACGCTTATTCACCTCTAGCAACACCAAGGCATCTCGACGCTGCTCATCAAGTTGCTCTAAGTGGACCAAACATTCCTCCAATGGGGAAGTGTCCGGTAAGAGCTCTATGGCTAGCTTCAAAGAAGGAATCTCACACTCAACCGGCAATACCAACTCCACTCCAGGTACAAGCTAATATGGAGAAAAACCCGTGGCAATCTTAACAGGAGTTCTATAAGCCCACAAAGCAGGATATAACATAATGTGCCAATTCGTCTTGCTTTGTGCGATGGTTCATTGGAGAATGGATTTGAGTGATTTGTTCACTGCTTCAACCTGTCCATTCACTTGAGGGTAGTAAGAGGAGGAATGCTCTTGCTTGTACCGTAACTTTCAGGCTAATTCTTCCATCATACAATTCTGAAAGTGTGTGCCATAGTCAGTGACAAGCTCCTTCGAAATACCAAACCGAGTAATAATCTGGTTGAATACGAAGTGTGCAGTTGTCTCACTGTCGGATTTAACTGTAAGCATAGCCTCGACCCATTTCGTGAAGTAGTCAATAGCCACTATGATATGATGATGTCCCCCAGCTGAAGCTGGGTTGCAATCCATGAAATCAATCCCCCACTTAGTGAAGGGACCGACGATGATGATGGGATGTAACGGGGCAGGTCACAAGCACATATTTTGTGCAAACACCTGGCAAGGGTGGCACTTCTTGACCGCATCTACAAGATCTTTAAAGATCGATGGCCAAAAATAACCCGATCTTAAGAATTTTTGGGCTATAGAAAGCCTAGATAAATGACCACCACACGCCCCTCCATGGAAATCATTCATCACAAGCTCAACCTCCTCATAAGTTAAACAACGACGTAAAATGGAATCTACCCCACGGCGGTACAAGGTGTTATCCACTATGAGGTAATTCTTGGATACGTGACGTAATCGTCGTCGTTCATCCTGTGAGAGGTGAGTAGGGACCTTCAATGTTTGTAAATATATGATAACGTCTCCATACCATGGATCCAAAGTTGAGATTAAGAGATGTGCTCATCGACAAATGTATCTTCACAAACCATCTCCTCCTCCTCGCTTGGGAAATCTGATATAAGCTCTGCAAAAATTAATGATTTCTTCAATTTTGCTGAAACAAACTCGAGATTCAATTCTTGGAAGATGACAATCCATTTATTATACTTTCCCCCAATCATCCTTCGAGTGAGGATGAATTGAAATGGATTGACATGGGCCACAACCAAGGTTTGGCAAAGGAGAATACAATGTCTCAACCATTGAACCGCATGTATGGTAGCTAAGGAAAGCTTCTCAACATGGGAATAACAAACCTCCATGTCAATAAGGTTCCGGCTCAGGTAGTATATGACATGCTCTTGTAGCTCCTCATCCTCCTAAACCAAAACCATACCAATCGTCTCCATGGACGCGGCCACATAAAGTAGATAGTCATGGCTATAGTCGGGTGGACTAATCACCGGGGCCGATGCTAAGGCTCATTTAAGTGCATAAAAGGACTCATGGGACCGCTCATCCCAACAAAAGGTGGTGTCCTTTTTCAAAAGATGCATAAATCCTCTAGTCAAATCGGCAAAGTTGACAACGAATCTCCACAAGAAGTTTTCCATGCCTTGCAAACATTGAAGATGTCTAATGTTTTTCGAGGGAGACAACTGAAGTATTGCCTCTACCTTCAAAGGGTCGACTCTTATACCCTCCTTGGAGACAATGAACCCTAATAAGTGACCAGACATCACAAAAAAGATGCACTTGTGAGGATTTAACCTGAACAAATAATTGCGGCACCTTTCGAACACTAATCTCAAATGATAGGAATGACACATTCTCATACGAGAATGAGCAGCAAGGTCATCCAAAAATACCTCAATAATTGATTTGAGATCATGGAAGATCAAGGTCATAGCCTGCTAAAAAGTGGCTCTGGCGTTATTAAGGCCAAAAGGCATCTTCCGATATGCAAAGGTTCCCCAAGGACAAATAAAGGCAGTCTTATGTTGGTCCTCAAGTTTAATTTGTATCAGATTGTATCCGAAAAAGCCATCCATAAAGGAAAAAACCTCCCTACCCACACACTCATCCAAAATTTGATCAAAAAATGGTGTGGGGAAATTGTCTTTAGGACAGGCACGATTCAAGTCACGGAAATCAGTGCATATACGGATAGCTCCCTGCTTCTTATCTATCGGAACAGGATTTGAAACCCACTCCATCAAGGAAACGGGATAAATAAAACCAGCTTTCAACAATTTTTCTATCTCTACCTTAATCCCGAGTGCTTTTCTAGGATTCACTGCACGCAAGCGTTATCGAACAGGCTTAGCATTGTGATAAGTTTTAATCTCATGTTCAACAATGCGAGGGTTGATACCTAGCATTTCATCATAAGACCAAGCAAATATATCATGAAATTATTTAAACAGCTCAGTGTACTCTTGAATCTCAGCGTGGGAACATTCTACCCCAATATAGACATTCTCAACCCTGCCAGGATCGTGAGAGATATTGATAGGAATGGTAGGAGATATATTTTCTATGTTCCCATCAGCCATCGAACCAGGAGAGCTTAATGGAACCATGGGACTACCAATTCTGTCACTAAGAACCTCCCTAAAGTCCTCACGCTCCAAGCGGTCAAGCTTGAGAATAAAATAAGATCTATGATGCAATTATTCCGAAGGTGGCTCAACCCCTGACATGGGCTCAATAATCGCTTCGTCTGAAGGAAAAACACTATTAAGGAAATCATGCACATGAGAATATTGAACTTCCCATGCAAGCAGCACATACGGGTCCTCCTCCTCCGTTTGTGAAGAGGAAGGACTAGGCTCTGCAACACTCCCAATATTAGCTTGATAAGCTACCATAGTTGCAGGCAACGACATGTTTGTCATGATGGGCTCACTCGAAGTATTCGGTGTAGGAAGAATCCAAGGATATTCCATATGGTTCATGTGAAAAGACACCAATCTCACAGATGTCAAATCCTCACTGAAACTAGACCCTATCATAAGGACAGGTGTAGGACAACTAAAGCTTCCCATAAGGGATGGATACATGCCCACACCCACACTCCCAGTTGCCGGTTGAGAGTGCTCTACAATCGAGATCGAAGCTCCCAAAGATGCGGTAACTGACAGATTCTTGAATGACATTTGATCAATCATAACTATCTTCCCATTAAATGGAAAGTATACAATGTGAAATAGAGAAGAAACTATGGCTTGCATACTGTACATACAATTCCTACCCAGCAATAGATTATAGTTAAGGGGCGCATCAACCACCTCAACCTCTATCGCAACGGTCTTCCCTCCCAAACAGACCTTAAGGGAAGGAAGGATCCCATGCGGCCTAAATGATCTCCCATCAAAAACAGTCAACATGGTACCAGATTTAGACAACTTGGGGGAACCTAAACCCTTCCAACATGATAAAGACATCATAGAAGCAGCAGTTCCTTCGTCAATCACAATGCGCTTGACGGTCATGTTAAGACATTGTACATCAATAAAAAGAGACACATAATAAGGAAAGCGAGGCTGCAGTCCCACGGTTTCAAATTTAATCATGGAGGAAGAATTATCAGCATTCACACCAAGGGCAGAAAGCAAAGCCTTCCTTTGTGAAGGACAACTCTGAATTACTTCAAGTGCAGACATCGCACAAGGAGTGTGGCCCAAATCCTTGACAACAGAATAGTTATGGCTGGCTCGACCATTAGGATTGTGCCCCAAACACTTAAGGACTCCCTTAGGAATGCGAGGTGTAGCTTCAGGTTTATCCACAGGTTTTTCAATAGGCAAAGGTGTCCCTGGTGGATCAGGTTCCTTTTTTGGGTCAGGTTGTGACGAACCATAGTCCTTCACACGGGTCACAACCTTCGTAGCATGCACCATGTTGATGCAACCATGATCACTAGCCTCTGTCGGATCTTGATCACTACCAGAATGATCATGGGTTCTCGAGTTCATGTTTTGATTGTGAGGTAAAGGGTTGGTCAGCACAGCTAGGCCCTGCACTAAGAATATCGAGGCTTCATCGATACAAGGGCATAAGTAAGTGAGGTGATCATCCTTACATAACTTGCAAGGAAATTTAACCTTACGTTTAGATTGCTTGTCCCCCCCAACATTTTGGGTGTTCTTGTCATTAGTATTAGCATTTTCATTCCTATTCCCACCCTTACGATTGTTATTACCCTTCTTTTTATTCCTTTTAGGTTGCTAGTTACCCTTCTGGTCCGACGATTGCACCAAAAGCACACTCGCCATTTGGGTGGGTTGATACGAAGCCGTGTCTTGTCCTGAAGCAGATTGGTTTATCGACAATTGACTGACCTGTTGCACAACCGAATCCACAGGCTTAGCACTTGCACAACCAATAATTCCATCGGTATGTGGTCCAGGTTTAACTTTTGGGTTGAAACTAGAACACGGAGCATTGGGAATGATCTCATATAACAAACCGGATTGGGCATAAATCAAGTCCAATTCCTGTGCCCTAAAAATGGCTTGTTCCTCGTTTTGAAATATGGATGTAGAAACATCCTTCGCTATATAAGGAAATAATGACTTAAGGAACCATTTGAGGAGAAATTCCGATGGTATGAAGGATTTAATCAACCTCTTCCGTCTACGCCACTCTTGGATATGGTTCGAGATATGCATGCCTTTATCTTGCTGAAATGTTGACAAGAGTTCCGTACCAACGTCGTAATGCACTGGTAGCTGGAAGTGGTTGAGAAAAGTCATCGCTAGGTCATTGAATAGAGCGAACGCCCCCTTAGGTAACTCTATATACCATTTCATAGCAAGCCTTGTAAGGGTGTGTTGAAACAGCCTTAAACGGATCTAATCTTCGTGTAAGGAATTGGAAGAGCACCATAGGTGAAATGTAGTAACATGTTCGCTTGGATCCTCTCTAGGTTTTCCCTCAAATTTGGGTATGTCTGAGGGAAGCTTAGTAGGGATAGTCAGCCAATCCAGGTCATGAGATACAATATCATTCATCAGTCTCAACAAGTCAGGAATATTTAGCATTGCGAGGAAAGGGAGCCTAGGATGAGCAGGTCAATGCACCGCTCCCTGATAGTGTTGGTTCACATAGGTCTGATTAGTGTAACCACCATGGCCTTGGCCATAGTTCCCTCCTCCTATTTGACCCGTGTAGGGTGGCATGGAAGCACCATAATGTGGTGTACCTTGACTATGTGGGGCTACAAAGCCATAATTAGGAGAGTAAGAGGTTTGTTGATACCCGTACCCATAAGGTGAATAACCATGTCCATACTGCGTCCCATAATAAGGTCCATAAGACATCCCATGAGATGTCCCATGAGACACTCCATAAGTAGGAATGTAGGCTCCAAGAGTAATGACATGACCTCCAGAAGTAGGGATACGAAGCCCCGAAACAACAGGAGGTACTTGAACTTGAGACACAACTGTGCTAGTAGCAGTAGTACGGACATGACTCGTAGCGACATTCCGGCCTGAAGGACCATGTGAATGAGGTGGAGGAATGAAATTCGAAGAACAAGGAACCGAGGATGAAGGGACTTGTGAAATTGAGGAATGACATTTGAAGAACAAGGAATCGAGGACGAAGGGACCTGTGAAATTATGTACGTGGTGTTCCCTATAGTCACTCGTCTTGGATCTAGTATCCTAATAGGATCACTAACCCTAGTTCTAGGAGGAATATGTGATGTAGCTTCCACCGCCGAGATGGAAGGTGCAATATGACTCGTGGTCCCAAACCTCACCACATGGTAAGGAATGGGAGTTCCCCCAGGCATAATGTTAGGCTTAAACTCTGACTCGACATGAAATGCCAAATCATGTGTGGGAATACCAGACATACCATAACTAGTGCTCGCGGGTTCATAATGAGTCTCGTAGTCCAGCATTCCATACCAGCAATGTGTGAATGGGGGATCATAGATAAAGTAAGTAGGTCTATCATGAAAAGTACCTATGTCAAAAATTACAAGACCTAACTCAGAAATTACAGGACCTAAATCAGAAATTACAGGCATATCAGGTGAAGGATCATAGGTAGGAGTATACTCCCTGTCATCCACTCGAAGTGGAGAAGAAAGCTCAGGAATACCATCTTCATGATCTCCCATCGTGTGTGAATCAATGTGCGAAGTAGTCTGCCTGGACCGTCTGTTTCTCTCTCCCAAAAGAGGAGGAGAGGTAGAAGGCGGAATTCCTGCTAAATGACAAGAACGATGAAGAGCCTTACCCGAATCCACAATGACTCAAAAATATAAAAGACTCTCTAATTACGCAAACCCTAAGCAAGCTAACATGCACAGAGCATACACCAATAAAATCTAAAGCCAAACATAAGCAATCAAGGGTAGGATAAGTGATCTCCCGAATGAAGCAGGTATGTCTCGCCTAGGAAATGCTTGAGACTCCCATACACAACAAGCGGAGGTATGTAACCAATTATTCTGGCCCCCAGCTTCAACGCGTAAAGTGACTGTGCTGTATGACCCCAACCTGGCTAGGACATCTGCATAATAACCCTTGCAAAGTACCCCCTCAATATACTAGGTAAGGAAACTAAGGTCACCTCAATATAATCAATGCTCAGGTGGATAGTCGCAGGAGGGATTGACCGTATGGGCAGGGTAGAAAAGCCCAAAACTCTCGAAAGAGCCCCCAGATACGAATACAATCCTAGAAATATCTCTGGTGCTACTCAGTTATGACTAGGGGTCACCCAATCAATAATCGCTCACACTGCCTCGTGCTTAGCTCCCCTTTGAGAGGAGGATCCTGAGAAACACCAATTATACCAAGGAATTTCACACTCTCACTTGGACAGACACATACATGTTGTTGTTTAGTGGTCTTGGAGAATTTACTGACAATGAACTATTCCAAGACCCTAAAACCTAATCTTGTTGGTGTACCCTATCAAAGAAAATAGTGTAATTCATTTTAATTAAGCGTTGATTTTATTTGGCTTTATTACTCAAAAGAGGTAGATGGTCGTGCAACTAATTGTGTTATGACGCAACATGAAGAAAAATGTACACCTAACAATCAATGAAAATGCATTGTGTCCAATGAAAACAGGGTATGATACTACGTGAAATGCAATTTTTTTCTTCAAATGATAAGTGCAATCGTTCCTATATGAAATCCTAACTAATACTTCAAAGAAAAACCTAGTGCAAGTACCATGCAAAATGAAAAAATGCAATGCATAACAATGCAAATAAGCAAATATTTTTGGATTTTTTTGACACAAAAATGAGATACTAAAGCAAAAGAATGATTCTACTACCCCCAGACTCAGCAAGCACACTCAAACAGTACTCACACAAAGTACTAAGGTAAAATAAATCTAATGCACTAATCCCAAAAAAAAATCAAAAATGCAATGACAAGAACATTCTTAAAAAAGAAATTTACCCTAAAAAAAAATGTCTCTGGTCAGAAACAAAGGTGTATACAGACTCTAGCAGTGTCAAAGGAGACTCAGCAATCATCAACATTCACCCAGCAACAATCAATCTTTCTCTAGAAGGAAAAACTAAGGGCATACATGACTGTTCGTAGTAAACCCGCATATGTACGCAGATATATCAGTGAAAACCACCTATATACGCAACTGTGAGTTAAAAACTCATGTACGGGAAGAAAAATCCATAAAAACAAAGGCAAACAGACAAGCTGAGACAAAATTTGCACCAATCAGACACTACCAGGCATACATGCCCCCAGACTCGACACAGAAACAGAGAAATAAGAGCAATTCAAAGTCATTGAATGCCGATAGAAAACCCCCAAAGGACAACTACTAGGAACTCCCCAGCGGAGTTGCCAATTCTATTATAGAGAGAAATTCCTATGGCTTGGGGTACCACAATAGACAGCTTGAATCCAAAAATCAATCCTTTCCAATATGCAAGAGAAATCAAATATCTAACACTAAAGGATCAAAACTCGTACCTTATTCCGGATGGTTGAAGTAGATCCCCGTTGAGCTTTTCAACTTTAGCTTGAATTGATAAATTACTTCCTCAACAATCAATAAACAAGACAAGCTTGCTGTATATATATTGGTGTTAGATATACTCTAGCATATATAATCAACAACATATAAGCATTTGAAATCATCCATGGATAAAATATTCATTCAAACATACATTATTGGAGAGGAAAAGATATTTCTATTAATATAAAATCAGAGATTACAATGAATACAACCTCTGTCGGCACGTCTACGAATTGGAGAAACTGAATCCCCCACTTGGACCTCCACCACCTCAATCCTCCATCTGTCGATAGCAAGCTCACAAGCAAAAGGCAAGCTTGGGAAGAACACCAAAGTGCTCCAAGGGACAAAGGGATGCAGACTCAAGCATAAGTTTTGGCAACAATGGACTATAGTTTCTTTTCTCTCAATTCTCACATATTCTTCAATGTATCCAAAGGGTTCCTTATATAGCTCTTCAATGGGGCAATGAAGAATCGAATATGAGCGATCTTAAGGCATATGGAATTCCAGGAGATAAGTGAGTTAGATCCATGTCAAGGAAAACTCCAAAATAATTTGGACTTTTGTACACATCCCGATGTACGCGGTTTTAGCGGTCAAACCTACGTATATACAAAAGAAAGGGTTTAAAAGTCGCGTATAGCAATTTAAGCATGTTTTTAGGGATGATATTGGAAACATCAAAAGTATAAAAAAGGGTCCAGGGGGTCCAAAGAGTCTGCAGAGGGACAGGGGAAGGCCATACAAGTGTGATTGACCAGGTGTGGTAAAATCAACTATAACAAGGCTCAATACGTGCGCCACTTGAGGAGTTAAAAAAAACCATAGGATTTTGTTCGATAGAAACAAGGAAAGCCTAAGGGAAGATGCTACGCAAAGATAGAGTTGGTATCGACGGAAGGGAGCTCAATTATGATGGGTACAGAGCTGTGGGTTGGTCAAATTAGCAATAAATACAGGTAGTTAAAATAGTTAGATGGCAACATTTATTGAAGCGACACGCATTAATGAACGATACAACCGTTAGACAAGTAAGATCGTCAGTGGATTTGGTGTCATTACTACTGGATTTAGTCATGATGGAGATAGTATATTTGGCAATGATGAGTTTGAATTCGAAGGTACCTATAAAAAGAGTGCGGGACGCGGGAGGAAGGCATTGTTCAGAACAGTTCAGTTGAGCGAGGAGAGTGTTGAGCAGAGTGTGAGTTGTGGAGTTGTGTTGTGAGATTTTGGTGAGTTGCATAGAAGAGGTGTAGAATCATCGAGTGCATTGTTAGTTTTGGGGAGTGTGGCATGCTGAGAGACCCTGAAGCAATTGATATTTCCAGTGAGAAGGAATCCCCCATTTAGCCAACAAAATTTGAAGAAGAAGTTATGAGCATACCGATAGGCTCATCGTCCATCCCATGAGAAAGTGATAGGCTCTGAAGCTCAGTTCCATGATGCTGCAGAAGAGGCACACCTACACTTTGGCTAGAGTGTAAGGAGAAGGGACTACACAGACCGAGCCGTCGAGCTCGGGACCTATAGAGTCTGCGGTGCCAAGGCGCATGTATGTTCATGATATCTTGGGATATGTCTCTCCTACGCGTCTAAGAGAAAAGCTGAGGTAGCCTACGAAGAATCCAAATTATCCACCAAAATTGTTGTCGTTGCCAGAAGGGATTACTTGCTCAGTCGATATCATCCCTTCCCTAATCAAGTTGAAGTTTGAGGACCATGATTTGCTGCTTCTTAAAGGTGTATGGGATGTTCCATATGAATCACTTCCGACAGTGCCTAGTGCACCAATCCAGCAGATTCCTCAACCTTGGGCGAGTAGGTTGAACAAATATGGATTGTTGGGACTCACAAATATGCCTCACTTTGGGCGACTGAACGAAGCCCATGCATGCATTAAACAACTGTTAGAGTGCTTTCATGGTGGGACGTTCTGGTTGAATGAGCCCATTCTGGTCATAGTTGACTTAATTACGAGCATTACAGCCTTGCCGAAGGCCGGGGAAGATCTGGCGCAGTATATTCATTGGCGCGATACTGATAAGAAGCTTTCCAAGTAGCTAAAGGAGTGCTTTGTCTTACAGCATGATGGTCGCACCTATCATATTGATAGCATTAATTCACAAGCGATGCATATTGGAATGCATATTTTAGCAAGTAAGCTTGTTTGGGGGAATCGACCGGTCCAGTGCAACTTGGGCATGGTCTCCTGCGCAAAAAATGCACAGAGAGCGTACATATGAACTGGTCCTTGTTTTTTCTCAACCAATTGCTTGAATATGCTCTCATTGCTCAGGCTGGGCAAAAATTTTCCTATAGTTGGTCATTAATTCTCATTGTACTGGTCGCATGGATGGAAATTGAAGATTATCAGCCTATGGCGATTGATGTAGTGAAGGTGTGCCACGGCGCACGATATCAGAACTTGTCATGGGTTGAAGAGCCTAGTCGACAGCCGGACTGTGCGATCCACTTTTGGGTCTATTGGGAAGCGCTACAAGCGGCAGCTGTCAAAGTTCCCCGCTTATCCAATTACATAGGAGCTAAGTACCAGCGGCTCATTCAGTTTGCTATTGCGCCTCACTCCATATATATCTAAGCGCAATGGGACCCTAAAAAGTAGTGGATACCTCTAGCCTACAAAGTCACTGATGAAGAATTGGATGGCCTTGTTAATGAGTGGCCAGCTGAATAGCGCAACCACGTGAGCCTAGAGGAACTCTCTAAGGATCTGCACGCTGATGCCCCGGACAAACCTGTCTAGAAGGAGTTGAGTGTTAACAACTCTGACAATGAATCATCGATGGAACCTGAGGCTGAAGCATAGTGCATGCAAGAGGAAACTCAAACCAAATGGTGCCAAAAATATGATGTGAGCAGCGGTACCGGGTTAGGGCTGGAGGACCAACTACAGCGGCTCATCAAAGTGGTCACTGACTCCTCCAAGGCTATGACACAAGCAATCCGAGAGTCCAACCACGAATATTTTGTTGCAGTAAGAGATAGGATGAATTCTATTTTTTATTTTGTTTCTAGGAAGACACCCGAGAGACATGTGATGTAGGAAGTCCTGTTGATCAGCATTGAGCCACAAGCTAGGAACGTTCAAGTTCCCATGACTGTGATTGACCTGGGGAGTGAAGAAGTGAACCAGTTACTGCGGTCGATCCAGAGTGTTGCCTTGGATCTGAACAAGTTACCTGCTCAACTACTGGTGGAGCTATAGCATGTTGCCGCCCAGGAACTGCCAGAGAGATAGAAGGAGTTGACTAACGGATACGTGCAGTCCCAGAGGAAGCCGAGAAGCTGCATAAAGAAGCAGAGGAGATGGATTAGGTTAGGGTGCAGCTGGAGGAAGAAAAGGTTCAAGAGATTGATGTAGTGAAGGTGACACAGGTTGAGCTGCAGCACCAGGTCATCGAGGAAATCATCGATATGAAGAAGGAGGGAGACTGCCTCATCATTGAGAAGGCACAGATGTGCACAAGTGTTGGTGCGGTCAAGCAAGATGTTAATGAGGCGTGTCAACATATTTTTGAGAACAAAGTCGAGCTTACTATAGTCGCTAAGGCCAAGTGAATTGGGGAAGTTATTTCCCAACTTCAGGATACCAATCTATTGCTCAATGCCCTAGTCCATCCAGAGACACCACTGGAGCAGGTTGCCAAATGGAAGGCTACAATTGAAGAGATAGCGTTCCAGTTTGAAACAATGGAGCAAGAAGCCAAGACAATCATGGAGGCGATGATGCAGTTTTAGAAAAGCACAATCCAAGACAAGCAGCTCGACCAGCTAACCACGCAGGTGCAAGAAGCTGAAGGGAATTTTAAGACACTAAAGACAGCGCTGCGAGCACTACCGCTTATGGTACAGATCACGCGGTTTGAGGAGTTGAAGGACCTACAATAGAGAGCTTCTCGTGCCCAAGAATGCCAACAAAAGCACCATGCCCAGTTGGATGAGTTCCAAGAAGTTGGTGGGAAAACTGGCTATCAAATTAGTCACAACACCGTAGGCGGTGCAAGAAAATTGGTAGATGGTCGATGGCAAGATTGGGACAAACCACTGAGTGCAACAGGATTTGCTTAATTTTCAAAGCACTGCCAACAAAGTCCAGCTCCAGGTTTCGCTAGATCTTGCAACAGTTTGAAGATTTCAAGGCCATGACATCGGCATATAGCCTATCAACCTAATGTGGCTTGAGGATGCACCACAAGACTACATTGGGGGGCTGTTGGTAGGGGTTTTGGGAAAGTGAGTTGTGTAGCATCACGATAGCTGCGTAAGCTCACGGGGCATCGCGCAAGGCCAAATCAGCACGATGGGAGAAGGAATATAACCATTTTTTAATATTTAATGTATTAATTGACCACATTTTGTGGGAATAGGTCATTAGTAGTTAGAAGTTAGTTAGAAGTGGGCCTGTCATGTAAAGGCAAAAGCCTAGATATAGAGATAGTTTTGTAATTGTAAAAGAGACAACACAGAGATATAGATGAAGGACACAGTCATAGGATTGTATGAAGGATGAGATCTGTGTGATTTGTCTATGGTTTTGTTGAGTCTTCCATTTTGGGAAATCTGCGATCTGTCTGTGTCGATACTGAATTTTGGGATGTAACCGGCCTCCTTTTGTGGAGAAGAATTATTTGTTTTTGATCTGTTGCAGAATTAAGATGACATGACGATTGTTGCATGAATATTATCTTTTGTTTTCTTGTTTTCTCTTCTATGATATCAATGGGAAGTTTGTTGAATCTGTTATGATTTACTGATGTTGCTATAATAAATTGATGATGTGTTCTATTCCACTTCTGTCATAATTTTGGTAAATAATGATTGAAGTTGTTTAATGGTTGATAAATGCTACGATAACACTGCTGCGATGAATGAATGATGCGATCTGTTAGATATGTAGATGCGCAGATGGATAGTGATGACTGTATTAGTTCTACGATTTGATGGTTATGCTGTCGAAGTCGTAGATGCCATATCTTCCCTTTCTCCTGCTGAAAACTCAATTCTAACAGCTCTCCCTTGAACATCTCGGGTGAGATTTCATCTTCTCTATGGATGTTGCTGGGTAGGGTAAAACTTGTTTGGGCCGGTGCTCAGGGAGATCGCACTAGTTGGGAGTCAACATAGTGAGATGCCCTGTTGATGAGGCTTTGTTTGTGGGTTTTCGCCAACAAATGGTTCAGTTGATGCGACCAAGTTGCGATTAAAAGGAGGATTTGTTTTGGCATCTGACTCATCTGGATATTGAGGTGTGGTTTGGTCTAAAACTACGAGAGTTTGCTGAATCATGAGGACTGTCTAGATCTGTAGATGCGCAGATGAATCGTTAGGACTTTCTTAGTTCTGCAATATGATGGGTATGATGTCGAAGTCATGGATGCCATATATTCCCTTCCTACTGCCAGAAACTTGGTTTCGAAATCTCTCCCTTGAACATCTCGGGTGACACTTCGTCTGCTTTACAGATGTTGCTGGGGAGGGAAAAACCTGTCTAGGCCGATGCTCAGGGAGATCGTGCTAGTTGGGTGTCGAAAAAGTGATAACCCCTGTCGACGAGGCTTTGTTGGTGGGTTTTCACCAACAACCATTTCCATTTCATAAACCCAGTATATATTATGTACAGGAATTCCAGTATCATAAGTCAAGTATTACATAGTCACGCCATGGGAATGGCACCATTGCAAGCAATGGTGCTGCCTAGGAATAAAAGACACAATCCAAAATACACGTTATAATAACATAATTCATAAACAGATCCTATAAGGGCACCACGATTCACATAGATGACTTAAAATCCTTAAATTATATAAAAAGACAAGACTGTTTACACAGTCTCGAAGGCTCCTCAAACCCCCACAGAGAAGCCCCAAACCAAACGACAAAAAAAAAACATAGACAGGACGAGAGGTGGCAATCGTAATATTTTTAATAGGCTTACCTTGTACCATATGACATTATTCTTGCCGAGACAATGAAGCTTGTCAAATTAACCCACCTTGTGCCAACCCGGGTACCTGCAACCAAAAATGACAAAGGATGAGGAGCATGAACTGTTGAAACCACATAATTAGTTATCAAACACTGCTATGAAATCAATGACACTTACCTTTGATTCCATGGAGGTCTCATCCATTTCCCCTGTGTAGAGCTAAGACCAAACCCCAAACAACCAAGCGAAATGACAAGTCCATCGTAAGCCAAGCCCTAAGCTTGGGCTGCCACAAAAACCAAGGTGCATTAATGGCACCATTTGGTATCCATTATCAAGGCCAAAACCCACTTTTCCATTGTTTGGTATGGTTTCAATAAGGATAGTCTCCATCCCCATGCAAGTCTAAAAACCCCAACGTATATGGTTCAGCCATATGTTAACGTGCCACCCCAAAGCATATTACAAAATAAATTATATAGCAAGGTTTTAGGTAATGTATAGTCCATACAATATGCATGCCAACCCAAGTTTAAATACGTAGTATTTTATGTAGTGGGTATCTCATAAACATGGGCTTAATTCCTTTAACCTTGCTTTACCTTATGCCCTAAGCATCAAGCTTAAGAACCATGGCATATTATATATGCCATGGTATCAATGCTAACATAAAAACCAAGTCTGATCTCGAGCCAAGTTATAACCTGCAAATAGAAACAGTAGATTGTGTTAATGTTTTTAATAAATTAAACATGAGCTATAAATATATTCATTAGTAAAGATAACATAGATAAATTATCTAGGTTAAATAATTAAATGGAAATACAGTTTACCTTGCTAACAAGTTGTGTCGCTGAAGGAACGTATTAACAAACAATATGTATGCTTATAATCACAAAGTTCAGCACTCTTTTAACCTTTGTCATTGAGCATAATATGCATACGTAAATAGAAGGGGTGCCTTAGTTTGAATAACTAAGTAAGATTGATAGTCAAGTGAACTCCTTACCTCTCAGGCCGTCATGGAAGAATGAGTCCTGCCACTTCACCCACTTCGTTTCCACAAACAAAGTAAGTTAGGACTTTGTAAATAATGAGTAAGACTGGGCAGAAAGGACGAAGCATATAATCAAGTAACGACACATACGCGACAAATGTATAATCATAAGAAATAAGTAGTAAACAACAGTACAACATCCCAACTAAAATACAACAAGAAGTATAACTGAAAGAACAATGATAGAATGTAAAAACAACTTACGACCAAGTAGTGGTTCAACTAGTGTACGTTATATTCCGCAAGTGTAATAATGTTATGTTTATGTCGTTTTTACTAGCCCATAATTTTATTTTATTTTCAATTTTTGGGGCATAACAGTTTTCCTTCATGTTTTCTGCAATTTCCTTCATCTATCAATGGTTGGGGACCTGTTTTTGTATTGCACAACGAATGGGTGAATAGATCCACAATTTGGGGGTTTATAGAGGTCATTTTTGCTCCCATAATGTCCATAGAGGTTTTTTGAATTCAAATTTTCTCTCCCATGGTTGTTTTCTCTTCTACCAAAGCATTTTTTGGTTGCCAAAATAATTTTCCTTCATGCCCAGCACTTGTGTTAGCTATTATGTGCATCCTTGTTTTGGTATGAGGGTAAAAGCATGGTAATGTGTCTCACTTTGCGGCAAGAAAATTTGTTCTGTTTTTATAAATTTATTTAAATTATTTATTATAAAAATGATAAAATGTTCTTTAAAAAATTTCAAAAAAATAATTTTAACAATCAACTATATATTATTTCCATATTCATATGAAAAAATATTCGTTTTGATCTCTTAAAATGATAGTTTTTTGGGTCACGCTTTTAAGTACACACAAAAATTATTATTTATATTGATAATTTAGTAATAATTAAAATATATCATAAAATAAAATTAAAAAATATGTACAACAATCTTAAAAGTGTCTAGAAAAAACATGTTCAAAAAAATTGGAATTAAAAAAGTAAATGAAGGTAGATATGAGGGGTCACGGTTTTGTGAGTACTTATGAGAGGCCTGAAATATTAGTAAATGACCTTTAAAGAAACTGAAATAAACAAGATAAAGATATTTTTTTTAAATTAAAAAAAATACAATATAACAACTCATTCATAATGAAAATTTTTGTTTCATTACATCATTATCTAATTCTTGATGAATTTGTATATTTCTAAACAAATAAGTTTAGTTCATAGATTTCATCGCGGCAAAAGGGGAAAAAGTGAGACACATTACCATGCTTTTACCCATGAAATTGATTAGGAGTGGAAGAGGCCTAGAATTGGCTTGCTAAACCTAGTGAAGAGAGGAACCTCATAAAAATATCAAAAGCGGATATCTAATATTCTATGCACACCTAAGAGAACATTGGAAGGGAAGGTATGGCTTTAGGGACTCTGTAGCAGTGAAGGGGATACTTCGTTGTGTTGGATGTGTAGGTATTGTGGAGGCTAAGCTAGATAAATCTTCTGGAGGTGTCAATAGCTATGTGGTTGAGTTCACTAGCTTAGCAATTCTTCCTTTCCACTTCCTTAGCAGCCTCATAAACCCAAATGTGGATTGGTTTGGCTGAACTTTGGTGTGTATTTTGATGTGTGTGAGCGTGTTGTTCGCTTATTCCTTGTATAAATCATGCCGAGCTCGTGGGTGGAAGTTGTGCTGGGATATTGATGAGAAAAACTGGCCTATGGTTTGGTGGAATGTTGTAACAACATAGCTAGTTGCTCGGGGAAGCTCAATTCCAAAATAATTTATCTCTTGTCATTTATCTCTCTAATGTAATTGTTTTAAAAATTATTATGAACAGGTTGAATGCTTAAATAAGATTCGCTTATGTTGTATATTATTGCATTATGCATCTGCATATGTATTTTCATTTTCCATGCATTTATGTTTATGTTCATGGGCTAGATTCCCAATTATATAGTAGCAGTGTAGTCGCGTCCTCTCTCTCGACAAGAGGGGAAGGGATGTGACATATCTACTTAAATGGATTTAGTATTTTTGTTTCTTTTTAAGCGCAGTACCCTGTTGTGGAGTGCGCTTGGACACTTAGCGCACCATCCCATATGTTTAGATAATTGGGCGACTAAACAAAAATTTACAAAGAATAACAAAGAGACCAAGACACGGTTTAAGTAATGAATACTCTGTAATTCATAAAAAAATTGGTTTCATATTAAATATCGAACTATACATAAATCTTTGAATGACTATACATAAATCTACATTGGAGTAAACAAAACAGAGTAATTCATAAAGAATACTTGCTATAAACCTGTATCACTAAAACCCACTGGATTATGAAATATAGTGTAAACATTACCTCAATGGTGGGATACAGTACTAGCAGTGGTTAAACTCTAATCTTGTGCATGCAAAAACTACGATTAATAACATAACGAGATACAAAGTAAACCTTTCGATAAACATATCAAATAAGTATAACAACTAAACCCTAATCATTACACATCAAAATTACCATTTAGACCTTAATCATTTAAAAGTGAGAGATCTAATAAGACGTTGAATAAGATCTTATTAACAAGGTAGAGGATGACGTCAAGGTTTGTAGCATATTGCAAAACACAAAACTGGAACAACTAGCACTTTAGTAAATACAGTACGGGGTTCAAATAAAAGAATAGTAAGTACTTTAAATCATTTACACACAAGAAGTGAATTCAAAATTCACGACTTCCTTATAAAAGAATTGTTATAAACCCTAATGCTAATACATCAAAATACATATCCAACAAAGTCTTCGAGCTATCAATCTCCTTAAGAGGAATGGTTACCATGTTCTTACTTGGTTAATCACAGGATATAAGTAAAGACCTCCTACCAGGTCTGAAAGAAATAAAGAATCATGCATAGCACCTATAATCATGGTAATTTTTAGGGGTGAAATTTCGTCAATTGACTATTTTTGGGGCTTTTTTCAAAAAACAAATTCACTATTTGGTCATTTTTAGTGTCTAATATCGCCTATATTTACATAGAATATGTTTTTTTTATCATAATATTCGCCAAAATTTACACATTTTAGTGTTAATTTTATGTTTCATATTTAATATTCGCCTACCTATCTATAAACATGTTTATTTCAATCCAAAACAATCACCTAAAATACTATACTTTAGTATAATATTGGAATCCTTAAAAAATACCCTCCCTACAAGACTTGTTCCAACGCGTATCCTTTAGAGAAGGCTCTCTATCCCTTTTCCTCTACACTTTAGTTATGGACGCGGAACAATAACCATCAAATATGCCATGAATCACAAACATCACGAAAGGAAGACAATACGACGATGGAGTACAACTTACCAGATTAGGGGAAGTCACAACAACATGAGTGTAATTGTTGGAACATTGGAACTTGCAATTAGGAAAGAAGTCACACTCTCATGTAGAACCTATAAATTATATTTTAAAATGAAAGTAGGAGCTATGAAAGATGTAGTATGTCCAAGGATGCTCGAAGAAATCTCCTTAGAGGAACTCTGTGAGACTTCCCGTATTGCTGCTCTGAAGCCATGATAGACCAACGATTTTCGTTTTCTTGACTCAAAAAAGCTTACAATTTCTGAAGAAACTCAGGCTCGAGCCCTGTACTCTCCCATTGCAAATGAGGAACATTATGGTGGTTTCGAGACCCTTAATAGTTTCGTTAACCTGTATATTTCTTTTTTTTTTAATTTCCCACTTCATAGAGAAACCTTTCCAACTTTGTCCTCGTGACAGAAGGGGTCAACATCTTCGCAAAGCTAAAACCCCTGAAGAAGCGGTACGAGGAGAGTTAAAGAAGCCTCTAGCAAGTTAGAAACACCTTATCCTCGGCTCTTTGAAGACATTGACAGGATGATAGGTTGTACCAGTAAAACTTAGTGACGATTGTACCAACTACACATCATGTTATGCCAACATAAAGATGAAAGGACTGGGAATATTAATTTGTAGCATTCAAACTTAATGACTATCGTATCAACTACACATCACGATATGCCAACATAAAGAAAAAATACCTTGCATACTAAGTTGGTAGTAGAATACACCTCGCGATGGGAAAACCTCAATATGCATTAATACCATGGAGCTAAGAGGTAAGGTCGATACGCCTTTCAACCTGAAGATCGCAAGAGTGGGTTTCATACAAATGTTTTCCAAAAGCCGTTCCGCCCTATGTATAAAACCTCTTATGTGTAAGCCTCGATAAAGCTTACAAAAAAGTACGTAATGCGTATAAAAAAATAATATAGTATGCATATAAAATAACATATTAACGAGGTGAAAAGTGTACCTTTAAAGATGATGAAGGTTGAGTTGCAAGCCCCAAATTATTTTTAGATAGTCCTGACCTAGAAGGGTAAAAATTGTATATTAGCCAAATCTATGTAAGGACTACAATCCATGGTATTTCTGCACCATTCTACATTAAAACTTCATTGAAGAACTTAGTATTCTTACAGTTCTTAGCATAAACGTACAACATAGGAATGAAAGACATCTTATAGAGGTTCAATAGAAAGAAATATGATCATTTATTCTTGCGTTATATCATTAGAGGAAATTTCAACTCAAAATGGGCTTATTAACTCTAATTTAAATTCCATGTCATCATGTGTTAGCCAATGAAATTGCTTTAAATTTGAAATAACGTATAGGTCTTAAACACTTTTTTAATATAAAAATGGGGATAGGTATAAAAAAAATACTTTTTTGTTTGTATTTTCGACATATCTCCATGTTTTTTTACTCAAATTTCGATCAAGAGAGCTCGTTGTATGCGGAATTAAATTCTGCANAGGTATAAAAAAAATACTTTTTTGTTTGTATTTTCGACATATCTCCATGTTTTTTTACTCAAATTTCGATCAAGAGAGCTCGTTGTATGCGGAATTAAATTCTGCATCCAACGAGTACCCACTCGACATACTTTTGACGGGCCCCACCACCCCAAAAACAAGAAATACCTGAAAAAAACGTAATGATAGGTAAGCCAAGTATGTCGTCAAAAGTATGCTAAGTGGGTACTCGTTGGATGCGGAATTTAATTCTGCATCCAATGAGCTCTCGTGATCGAAATTTGAGTAAAACCATGGGAAGATATGTCGAAAGTACAAAGAAAAAAGTAGTTTTTTCTTTCCTTCCTCCAAAATTAATAAATATTATTTTATTATTTTAACTATTATTTTATTATTTTTTTTTAGGAGACCCATTTTGAATTGAAATTTCCTCTAATGTGGTTTAGTTTTGTTAGAAATGTGATAATAAAATTGTGTTCCATTTAAGTAGAGAGAGGGTTTCACTCTTTCATGCAAAACATGTTCAACAATTCTTCGATGTACATTCTCTCGGAGATGAGTAGATACTTGGGGTTACGATTCACTTCGATTTTTCATTTAGTAGTGAAGATGTAAAAAATATATCATCTTAAATCCTTTCTTCAATTATTTCTTAGTGGATGCAATATAGCTTTGATTGTTCACCTTCATCAACATATCATCCACATACACTACAAGATACATAATGGATCTTCCAATTTTATTCAAAAACATAGTTGAATAATCTACTTTAAATTGTTTAAAATTCGTATTCACAAGGTGCTTCGATAACGTTTAATATATTGACCAAGGTGATTGTTTTGAGGAAATATAAACGCTTGATAATTTTGCATACACTTTGTTCTTGTTCCTTCAGATTTAAAAAAAAAACAAAAAAACTTATGCCTAATACATGAAGACATTCAGTTTCATGTATCCTTTCAAGAAAACAATCTCCACATTAATATGATGAAATATCCATCCATTATCTACATCCAAAGCCAACAGATTATGATAGGCAAGCCATTTTTTGTGGATGGGAATTTTTCCGCATAGAGAATTCCTTCCTTCTATGGAAAATATCTTGATGAAATGCTACCCTTCTTCTTGTCAAGTTGGAAATATTATTTAAAATTTTTTCATAGATTGAGTTTAAACCAATTGTTTTAGTTCCAAATGGAGGCCCATAAACTTCCATGTCCCATTTTTATGAAAACCTCCTATTCCTTCTGTTGCGGCTGCAACTGTTCTCCCCAAATTTCTTAAATTTCGGTCCCCCCCTTATAATTTAGAGTTGTTTTAATCGTTGGACCCTTGAGCTTTTTTGGGCATGCTTTATTTTCGAATGACTTTGAAGATTGATTGTCAGCCTGTTTTAAAAGTGTCATGTTTGAATTTCGTGATGGGTCGCGGATGTGAGTCTGGTTTGCTAGCCGAGGATAAATCAAATCTTTTGTTCTTTAAGGCCGATGTTGCAGAAGTAGAACGGATTTTAACCTTTGCTGATTCTTAAAGCTTTTGAGCACTTCATGTTTTATTGATCAGGCGTCTTACTATGTTAAATTGGTGGCTGATAACCTTTTCCCTTCCGCCGTTGCGGCTCCCAAATTGATTAGCCATCCAAAGTATGAAGAGCTCCGACTGCCGATGCGTGTTGACCTTTTTGTCGCATACCCGTAGAGTTTTCTTTTCTGCCGTTGCGGCTAGGAAATCCATTTAGCGTCTGATGTAAAGCCCTCCGACATCCAACTTAGAACTTTTCCCGCCCGCATTTCGCGTGTCTTTAGCTTTTTCTTCCGTTGTTGCGGCTGGGAAAGTCATTTGGCTTCCGATGTGGTTACTCTTCCGATTTTCGATGGGGTTTTTTTTTTCCCGCCATCCGGTCGCGTATCCTTGACCTCTTCACATCCGCCGTTGCGGCTGGGGCAGAGCTTTTAGCTTTCGATTCCAATGCCCTGGGCGTCCGATGAGTCCTCGTTTCTTGACGTTGGTGGTTTTTGTGCAAGCCCGCGGATAAACAAAGTAGTGGTGCTGGGGTCTGTTAAAATTCTAATAATGGTTGTGCACCTGTCCATTTCTTTGGGGTTGGCCGTTTTAGTTGGTATAATTTACTGCTTTGTTTTATAACGCAGTCCCAATGAATGATGCACTTCGTTGAATCGCAGGTGGACTCAAAAGGCGTTTTCATACCACTGCGACGCGAAGGCATAACGGGCCGTTTGGTAGAGATAGACCTAAAAACAGCACGATCATGAGAAAGATAAACGAAGGAAAAAGAAAAAATAAATGGTGACAAAGGAGCAGTTCTGAAAGGTCCAGCAGTTACTCAGCCAAACATGAGCATGCGCTGAAAAGATAGAGGAATATGAAGCGTTGGGGAGCCGAAAGGTCATAGGTTTGGGGAAACCCAAGCGATCTGTCGATTGGTTTAAATATTTGAAAGTAGAGCTTAGAGGGGACATTTTCCCTTGAAAAAACTTGTACACCACTTGCTTGTAAGAGGAACTATTTCATTTTACAATCAGAAATAACAACTTTTGCCTGATGGAGAAAGCGAAATATGGAATGTATCAATGTGATTAAATGAACAATGTTAAAGGGGAACTATTTTGTTTTCAGCTGTGTTTCATTAACTGTGAGAGTGTTTAACTTCCTGAACCTACGTTCTTATTGAATGTTCTTCAGTATATTTTTGTGATGTTTTCCATTGTGAGTGATAAATGTTGTTCATAAACACTTGGGTATCTAGTTGTTCGAATATCTGTAATTGTTCATGTGTCTTGAAGGAAGTATCAGCTATTTGTAACTCTTCATAATGCATGTACAAAATATATTACTCACCAATGAATGATAATCCTGCTCCCTAGGGATAGTTTAGGTAGTTAGTTTTAATTTCTTGTTGTAAGTGATTTAGATGCTTGTGAATGCTAAGACGAGAGGTAAGAACCTACGCATCACATTGTGACTGCTCCTTGCATCTCATCACCCTGCATGGTTAATTAGGAACTTGCATATCATACTTAAGTCAAAAATACAGAAATATACGATGGACCAGGCCGCAACCGGTAAAGCCTTTGTTTTTTTACTTTGACCTACGGTAGCCGGACCGCAAACCGGACGGATTCCCTATACCAAACAGTCACGGGCTAGTCGGGAACGTTGACTGCGGAGAATCCCTTTCTATTGTTACCTGCGAATTTCCAGGCCTCAACAGTTTTGGCACTAGAAGGAGGGCCACCAGTGTATGGCTGGCCGAGGAAACCCATTTTCCCGAGATTATTCCAACGATAACAGTTCCGAAAGCAGTGGGATTCATAATCCATTTTCGGAAGAAAGAGAACATCTATATTCTGTTGGCAACGAAGTTATTAATGATCTGAGAAGACACACCAGGGCATATGTAAAGAAGATTGGAGGATTACCAATCATCCCTGAATTGCCGAGAAGAGAGTATAAAAAGAAAGATCGTCCCTTAGCGGAAGACTCAATGCTGGCTGGAGATTGGGAAGAACTTGTAGAAACCGCCTCACAGGAAGTTGTGCTACCTTTGAATCAAGAAGGCCCAGAGACCCCTCGCAGTTCTCCTGCTCATACTCCAGTTGGCTCACCTCCTCACTCTCCACCCAGACTCATGGCTGGCGTAAACGCAAAACAACCACCTAATCCACTAAATCCACCACCTGCTTGGAAAGCCAGATCACTGTTAAACCTGACACCTCCATTACACGACCTACCTCAAGCCTTTGACAAGATGTTGCCCAAGTTTGACCCAAATGAGAAAATATTAGTAGATGATCACCTACAAAGTTTTTACTTGGCAATTGAAGGATTAAGGGCCGGTGAGTATGAAGATGTAGTCTGCAGACTATTCCCGCATACCCTTAAAGGAGCTACAGCATCATGGTACTTTGGGTTTCCTGCTAACTCTATCCCTGATTGGGATACCTTCGAGAGAATTTTTAGAAGTAAGTACGCAACTCAGAAAACTCATGCATCCCTCATGAAAGGGCTATGCGCCTTAAAGAAAGAAAGAAAGGAAAAGGTGCACAGTTTCACACAAAGGTTTGCAGCCTATCTCAAGAATTTTTCTGAAATGGATAGACCTTCAGACAAAGTTATGATCAAATATTATACCTCAACTTTAGGCCCTGATTTGGCCATGTTTTCCAAAGGAAGGGCCAAGCCTACTTTGACGGAAACCTATGAAGAGGCAGAAGTAGTGGAAGCTAAGAGAGAAAGAATTGAAGAGTATCCAGAACATTCAGGAGAGAAAGGTGCAGGAAGGAAAGACTTATTTTTTACTAAGCCTAAGAAAGAGAAATCGCCAGATTATGAAAATATGGCAAAAATGATGCAGAAGCTTTCCAAAAAAATCATAGATTTGGAGAAAGAGAAGGAAACACAAAAGTTTTATAAGCCATATTATAAGAAAAGAGAGGACAACAATCAGTCTCAACCTCCTCCTCACAATACTGCATCTATGAATTTAACAGAGGTAGGCATGGACAATTTTTGCACTTTCCACCAACAGCCACACTCTGAAAAGAATTGTCCTCAATGGATAAATTCGATGACGTTGGTCATGAATCAGCTGTTGGATTCTAGATTAACAAAAGATGGAGAAGAAGAGAGAAAAGAGAATACTACGTCAACAAAGGAACAAGAAGAGGAAACCATGGTTTTGTGGGATTCTGTTTCATTATTTGATGCTGAAGAGGAAAAGAATTAGAGCTACAAGGATGTCATGGAAACCAATGTGGCAACAAGGAGCCAAGGGCCAATTAAAGAAAACAGTCTCATTCTACCGAAGATCAAAAGGATGCAAAGAAATGTAAAAAAATTTCAAAATAAATCCTTAGCTGATAAGATTCCAGAATTCACTATTACCAGCCAAGATCTAAAACAGAAGAATACATTGGCTAGGCCAAATGAAGGAAAGATGAATGCTGATAAACCTCATCCCATTGAGCAGCCGATGGATTATGACATCGTGGAGGATTTAAAGAAGGTAAAAGCGAATGTTCCACTATTTGAAATGTGTAAAGTGCCACAGCAAAAAGAAAGGCTATTGAAAGCACTTGAAGCATCGGATGAGAAGCTTCCCACTGACAATCAATCTCAGGAAGAAGAAGAAATTGACAAAACCAGCATTGGAGGTAAGTCTAAAAGCAAACAGCCACCTTTTCTCCTCACGTTTGAAATTTTCAATCATAATGTACATAATTGCTTAGTAGACTCAGGGGCGTCGATTAATGTTATGCCAATATCAGTCTGTAAAAAGATCAATGGGCAGCCTAAGCCATCCACGTGGAGGTTTGTTCAGCTGGACAGGACAGATGTAAAGGTAATTGGTGAGATGGAAGATGTCCTAGTCCGTCTGGCATCAAATGATCAAGTGTGCCAAGTCATTAATATTGTGGTGGCTGATATACCAGACGCTTACGGTCTTGTCCTGAGTAGAGATTGGTCGGCCAAACTAAATGGATATTTTGCCTCATATTGGTCACATTTGTGGTTTCCATACAAAGGAAATCCGAACCAGATTAAGATTTTAAGAGAGCCTCACATGAAATACAATGTTACTCAACTGGAGGAGAAGAATGAACTAGTGGATTCTGTATTGGGAAAATATTTTATTGAGTTGGAACCCAGGAATTACCAAGCGAAAGAAGCCAGCAGCACATCAGACACTCTGCCTGATCTCCTTCGATTCTCACATGATGATGAGATTGACTGTAAAATAGTAGACTTAGCAGTAGGAATAGATTCACATTCAGTAGTTAGTGATTTTTGGACTTTGTTTTTTGATGGCTCTAAGACATTAGAGGGGTCAGGGGATAGCTGTGTCCTAATCGACCCCCAGAAGAATAAACATTTTCTTTCATGCAGATTATAGTTTGACTGTACTAATAATACAGCTGAGTACGAAGCGCTAGTGCAGGGTTTGAGGAAAGCGAATGAATTAAAGGTAAGTAATATAAAAAATTTCGGGGATTCTGAGATTATTGTGAAACAAATCCGGAATCAAATACATTGTGTTTCCCCTCACTTGAAAGCTTACCAAAATGAGGTATGGGACCTGCTTAAATGTTTTAATGCATTCAATATTATTTTAATTCCAAGACTTAAAAATGCAGCACCTGACTTGTTGGCCACATCAGTCGCTAGGCTCGTACCCACTAATAATCGATGCTCTGTCGAAATACTTTTCAGGCCCTTAGTACCGAATATGATCACCAACCTGCGAGTGTTCGACGATGATCCACAGATAATAGAATGCTTAACAAATGATGAGGTGTTCAAAGGGGCGATTATAGATGACGAAGAACATCAGGGTGAGATGAAATATGACAATTTCATCCCTAAAGGGGTCAGAACGTTGGAAAGAATGTTCGATTTAAATGAAAAGTTCAGAAGACCAGCCAATGTGAATACTCACAGCTCATCTCTACAGTTCGAGCTGATAAATTTAGGGACTAAGGTGAGTCCTAGATTTGTGAACCTTGGCAAATTTTGTTCACCAACGGAAAGGGATAAGTTCATCACTCTGTTTAAACAATATAAAGATTTTTTTTCCTGGACATACAAAGATCTGAAAACATACGACACCAGCATCATTAAGCATGTTGTCCCCATCAAAGCCAGCATCAAGCTGTATCAGCAACCTTTAAGGAAAATGCATCCAAAATTGGAACCGCTGATTCAAAGTGAAGTGAAGAAATTATTAGATGCTAGAATCATTTTTAAGGTCAGACACTCAGAGTGGGTATCAAATCTGGTACCAGTGAGGAAAAAATATGGAGAAATCAGATTATGCGTGGATTTTAGAAATCTAAACCGCGCTTCCAACAAAGATAACTATCTTGTGCCACCCATGGAACAATTGTTACAAATGGTTTCAGGTTCTGAACTGTTTTCGTTATTAGACGGTTTCTCTACCTACAACCAAGTATTAGTAGCCGAAGAAGACAGATTAAAGACCACGTTCAGGACCAAATGGGGGACCTTTTCCTACAGAAGGATGCCCTTTGGGCTTATAAATGCTGGAGCAATGTTTCAGAGGGCTATGGACATAGCTTTCCGCGGATTGATTGGCCGTAGTGCTGTAGTGTACCTTGATGATATTACAATATTCTCGAAGAAAAGAGATGAGCACGCGTTTTACTTAAGGCAAATTTTCAAACGCTGTCAGAAATATGGCATCTCACTCAATCCTAAGAAGTGTGTGTTCGCTGTCACAGAGGGCAAGTTGCTGGGTCACATAGTTTCGAAGAAAGGAGTCTCTATAGATCCAGAAAGAATTAATGCTATTGAACAAATCCCCTTGCCCCATAATAAAAAGGGGATGCAGTCATTTATGGGAACGATAAACTTCGTGCGAAGATTTGTGCCTAATTTGCTCACATTGTCAAGCCGCTGCAGCAGATGGTAAATCAAAATGCACTATTCAAGTCGACTGAAATTGAGAAGAGCACATTTAGCAAAATCAAAACTGCTGTTGCACACGCACCCTCCCTGAAAAGCCCAGATTTCGACAAAGATTTTATCTTGTATACCTTTGCATCTGATGATTCACTAGCAGCTGTGCTCACCCAAAAGGAAGATGGGGGGGATGAATTCCCAATATCCTTTATGAGTACTGGTCTACAGGGGGGCGAATTGAATTACCCAACTGTTGATAAACAAGCTTACGTTGTATTCAAAGCAGAAAAGCAATTCAGGCCTTATATTTTAAAAAATAGAACCAAGGTGATCGTCCCCTACCTAGCTGTAAGGTCTCTTCTTGTACAGAAGGAGTTAGGAGAAAGAAGAGGCAACTGGGTAACAACTCTTCAAGATTACGACCTTGAATTCAAGCCAGCATCTATAGTTAAAGGACAAGGGTTGTGGAGAATGATGACTGAAAATAAAAAAATTAAAGAACACGACTGGGAAGATGAGGCCGAATTACATGTAATGGAGGTATGTCCTTTGTTTATAGCTCCCGAGTCTTGGTATAGAGACCTTGTGCATTACCTGCAGGCAGGATTGTTGCCAGAACATTGAAGTTCCAAGCAAAGAAGAGCACTGTGTCTTAAATTAGCTTCCTATCAACTTGTTGAAGGAGTATTATTCAAAAAGAATTATGACGGGGTTCTTCTCAGATGCTTAGAAAAGGAAGATGTGAAGAAAGTAATGTCAGAATTGCATGACGGTCCTGCTGGGGGACATTATTCAGGAGATACTACAGCCCACAAAATCCTCAGAGCCGGTTAGTATTGGCCTACGCTCTTCAAATATGCACACACACATGTCAGAAAGTGTGATATTTGCCAAAGGTGTAGTGGGAGACAACCTAAAGCAGCAGCACCCCTAAAGCCTGCGATGATCACAGAGCCATTCGAGCAATGGGGGCTGGATATTATTGGAGAAATAAAACCAAATTCCTCTCTGCAGCACAAGTACATTCTGACCGCGACTGATTATTTCACTCGCTGGGTCGAAGCTATCCCGCTGCGCAAGATAAATGAAGACAAAGTCATCAGCTTCCTACAAGATCATATCATGACCAAGTTTGGAGTTCCAATTTCGTTAGTATTTGATAATGCTAAGTACTTTTCGTCAATTAAATTGACTATATTTGCTCATGATAAAGAGATAAAATTGCATTATTCTGCTAATTATTATCCACAAGGAAATGGCCTGGATGAATCCTCTAACAAAAATCTGATTAGAAATTTAAAGAAGATTGTAATAGAAAACCAGAGGAGTTGGCATGCAGCGCTACCAAATTCCCTTTGGGCCGATAGAGTCACCCCCAAGTCTGCGATAGGAGTGTCACCGTATACCCTTGTGTATGGTAAAGAAGCAATTCTTCCCCCCAATATCATGCTGCCCTCTTCCATAATAGCTCAAGAATCTAGAGGGTCGGATGATGAAGTTTTACAAATAAGGATATAATCTCCTAAAAGTAGAAGAGGCTATATCTAAATCCAGAGAGCACTTTAAGCAACAGCAGGAGGTAATAAAGAGATGGTTCGACAAACATAAGGCTGGAACAAAAGAATTTGAAGTACGAGACTTAGTCCGCAAATGGGATCACCCCCATGATGAGAAAGGAAAGCACAGTAAATTCCAGCAGTTGTGGGTAGGCCCTTTTCAGATTGTAGCAAAGCTTGGCCCTTCTACTTATAAGTTGCAAGATCTACGGGGGTGGGAAGAGAACCTGCCAGTGAATGGTTTGGTTCTCAAGCCTTATTTTTCCTGAGTTTCTGTGATTTCTTCTGTTTTGTATATAAATAATCTGTTTGGCTGTCTTTTGAGTCATGTTTTTCAGTTTGTTTTAGTTTGATTTTTCTTGATTCCACAAAGGGAATGAACCCGCAGTTGCATGGAGAACATCAAAATGTTTGGGAATGATAAACATTTTTGGGTCTCAGACTGGGTGTTGATAAAAGAACTTCTTCCAGTTTAGCAATTTTCTCGAATAAGCTCTATGTGCATTGAAGTTCCGCTTAACCCCTGTGAAATAAACCAGATTCGAAGAGTCTGGAATACTATGTTGAGGCTCCATCCACATCACACTTAAAATGTTGTAAGGAGCGACAACAGAAGACCCATGGAAAGGAGCAAGGTGAACAGTATATTAAATATAAATGATCCCATGCCAAGAAAAATATGCCAAAAGGAAAATAAAAGTTTAAAACTCCTATGAAAGCATCATACATCAAAGCAAATGATGAATCATAAGTACTAAATTGCCGGAAGATCCTCTCCGTCCGTGAGCTGAAACATGAAGTACACCGCTCACACAAAAGGACACTATGGGATAGAGGATCCTGAATTAAAATTCAGTAAGAAAGGCATGCAGGAGGACTCATATAAAAGGGACAAAAGTCCAAAAGCACAAAAGTGCTAAAGGGCTTGTGCAAGAAGATGAGGAACCTTTTTGTGCACGTTAGATGCAATAGAAACCTGAAAAATCAGGCATTCCTCAACTTACTTGGATTTTTTGGGATACTTATGAAAAATATCTTGCATTGAGTAAAAAACATTAAATGTAGGAAATTGAATCACCTTTCCTAATATATAACTTTTATGTATCGAAAATTTGCATAGCTATGTCAAATTTCATTTTTCCTAACAGGCACTTTTTATTTTTTAGGGAAATTATAAGGTATATGTTTTTGTGGGTGCAGCCTTTGAGGGCCTAAATGATCGAATAAAGATACCAAAAATTGACATCCATGTAGAGAACCCATAGCACTAGTGCGGTATTATTTTTCGAAAATTAAATTAGTAATTTTATAATATTTTTATAATTGTCTAAGTGAGAAAACCTCGAAAATGGTACGTGTTTTGTGGGTGCAGCCTTTGAAGGTCTTAATGCAAAAATCATGAAATGGGGTTTTTATAGAACGTAGAGGTTAGTGTCTACTTGTGCACCATACAATTTTTGTTTGAAGTGATCAAGAATTGAAAAAGTTATAGGAGAAACACTAACAGTGTGTTTTTTGAGTTGAGGAGTGATGACTGAAGATAAATAAGAAAAAAATAGAAAAAATTATGTATTCTTGTTAAAATTTACATATTTAGAATCTGCAAAAAAACCCATATATGTTTCTAAAATCTCATAAACAATGGAGGTGTATAGCACAATCAGACGAATCTTTAAACACGAGCATATTGAAAATATGGATATAATGTTGAATTTCCCATGGTTTATCATACTCCAAGGCACAAGCATGTTAATCCGAAGCAAAGTACAAAGCAGACACATAGGAATAGGAATTCCATGAAAGCATGGGTGGAGGCTCGGCCTTATCATTTGGAGGGAATAAAAAATTGAATTTGACAATACGCGCGCGCGATATAACACTACAAAATGCGTGCGCGTTATATAAACACAAAACGCGAGCGCGTTATGTTCATATAAATCGCGTGCACAATATGTGAAACCAAAAAATAGCTCCAACATAATTTTGACATAATATTTGGAATCATAATGCTTCTATTCTTCAAGTTGGTGTACACTCAACATATAACATAAGGTTTGTAGGTTCATTAATCTAAAATACATCAATTGGTATCACACAAATGATATAGAATGTGTGTGTATACTATTACTACTAGAAGTATTAGTATTAAACTAGTTACTAATTGTACACTGATTGGTGATGGGGAGAGGGATCTGGTACATAACGATTCCTAGGGATTTCCACTAGTGACCTACTACAACCTCTTCCATAGCCCTAATGACCTGCTACAATTTTCCAATGCATCATGTCTCTAGTATCATGCCAATAGTGGCAACCTTAGCTCCTTCAATGGTGACATCTGATGCTCCCACAGGTGCTTTATATGATACACAAATAATAAATCCCTCTTGTAGTGAAATAATTCATCATCATCATCATCATCTTCCTCATCATCATCATCACCATCGCCATCATCATTATCCTCATCATCATTATCATCATCCTCATCCTCATCGTCATCATCAGCTTCATCATCACCATCATCATCATCATCAACATGATCATCATCATCACCATCAACATCATGAACATCATCATCACCATCGTCGTCATCATCCTCATCACCATCATTGTCATCATCATCATCATCATCCTCGTCATCATCATCACCTTCCTCATCATCAACATCACCATCACCATCATTATCATCATCAACATCGCCATGATCATCATTATCATCTTCATCATGTCCATCTTCATCATCATCATCTTCACCATCATCACCTTCATCATCACCATCGTCATCATCATCATCATCACCATTGCCATCATTTCCATCGTCATCATCATCAACAACAACATTATCACCATTGTCGTCATTGTCATCATCATCACCATCATCATCACCTTCATCATCGTTATCATAATCATCACCATCAACATCATGAACATCATCATCATCATCCTCATCATCATCACCATCATCTTCATCATCCTCATCATCATCACCATCATCATCACCATCGTCATCATCATCATCATCACCATTGCCATCATTGCCATCATCATCATCATCATCATCATCACCATCAACATCATGAACATCGTCATCATCATCATCACCATCATCCTCATCATCATCACCATCAACATCATGAACATCATCATAATTCATCATCATCATCATCATCATCACCACCTTCATCATCATCATCAACATTCATCATAATTCATCATCACCATCAACATCATGAACATCATCATCATCATCCTCATCATCATCACCATCAACATCAACAACCTC
>LPNX010485150.1:77667-106625 GCA_001517045.1 Pseudotsuga menziesii | reverse complement strand
GATCTACATACCTCACTCAAAAAACCACTGAACGCAACATCTGTGGAAATACCATAGCAGGGACGACCACACGATGTGCACTCATGAGGATCAGAACTCTGCTGGGAATGTGCTGATGGTGGTGCACTGGTGGATGGTTCTCGTGGCCCAGTAGGTGGTGGTGCACCAGTGGATGGTCCTGCACTAGGTCCTCGTGGCCCAGTAGGTGGTGGTGCACCAGTGGATGGTTCTGCACTAGGTCCTGCATCCCCACCCATCTGCTGAAGAGTAGTGCTATGGCGAAGGACCACTCGTGCCGGTGTCAAAAAAGCATCCCCTGTCTCACCAACTACGTGACTTGCAGGTGGGACATCTGGCCCATGCAATGGCGCGCGAGGTGCAGGGATAGGGCGATTAGGGTCTTGGACCCTCGCATTGGGTCAGTTTTGGGGCATCCCCCCACCGATCCCCTGAAACTCCAAGTAAGAAAAATAGTTCACGTGTTTATGCAACATGAACTCCGCATACATCTTTCGAAGGAAATACAGGGGCATTTCCCTGTTGTTATGTGATGGCAAATCAAAGACTATATACCATCTATCCATCCAGTTATCGATAAATGGTTGGTATATGCAACACTCAATGGATATATGTGGCCGATTTGCATTTGGGATTTCTCCAGTCCAAGGATCCCTGAATAATGCAAAAATTTCCTCCTTTTTTATTTTTAGCCTTCTTATTGCCACATAGTCCAATCCATCTTGTTCTCTTCTTTTCCTCTCTCTATATGATGTGATATCATATAGTATATTAGTTGACTACGAAATAGTGTCAACAATAGCATCCATGGTGGATGCAAGTGAGCGGCGAATCTCATCACCGCCACGAAAAGAGGCACTGATGCCCCTTAAGCGGGCAAGCTCAATCAGAATCCCGGCATTCGGATCCATTGCAGCAACTGCAAAAAAAACATCAATAAGCAAATCATTAGAGACATATACATGGCATATAATGACGTCTCTTAAAAATTCAAAATGTATTAAATCAAACTCAAGTTAGCAATTTAATGACAAATTCACTTACATATATTTATTTAAACTTAAGATTAAACATTTCACAATTAAAACGTAAGTTTCGTTCAACTTGTGACTACATTCAGTTAATGAGTAAGTAAGAATTGGATATAACTTGTTCTGGCTTACAAAGATGGTTGTGCTAACTTAGAAAGATGATTTGAATTTTGTTGAGAGGTTTGTCTTTCATTTAAGGTTTGGATTTTGGCAGGAAATGAGGGATTATTCATTGTTCCATATTTCTTCTATATGGGCAGATTAATAGGGAATGCCATTATGAAATTGTCCATGGTTCTATAGCGAGTACGAGTTCTTTCATCACTTTTTGAAAAGATGCTTGTTTATGCTTCCAGACATATTCAAAAGATGTTTGTTTATGCTTCCTAGATTCTAGTGAGAGTGGTTTTTTTTCTAATGGTTATGGTTTTCACAATCTCTAGGAATTTTGGCTTGCTTGTAATTTTAAAGGCCTTAATTCATATGTATGGCATATGATGTAGATTTTTAGGCAATATTTGGTTTGTTGGTGAATTTCTCTTGAAGGGTAGGCTCTTTTGGTCATGTAATTGTTTGGGTTATTGACTATTCTATTTTTTTTTTATGTACTAGAGAGTTTCATTTGCTTAGATATAGAATAGCATGTAAATTGTTTTTTATGAGGAAAAAAGAAAATAAAAAGTTTAGTCTTCCTCCATAATGCATGTCAATAGGGTTTTTTCCAATGGCATTGCCTAGAAACATTTTTGTCAAATTGTATGTGATCAATTTATGTGTTTAGTCTTGGGGAAGGCATTGGCATATCATCATCTTTGGTTGGTTGGTGTTTTGGCTATGAGATGGTTGTTTATTTTTTTCTGGTTTTTATTGCATTTACAAATAAAAAATGGTAATTTAAGTATCTAATTGAAAAAAAAAAGATATGGGTGAATGAATTACTTGTTAATATGATGATTCACTGGAGGATTTGTCTTCAAATCGAGGAATGGGAACTCTTCCAAGCACCTATGGCATGGGCAGACCATCGTCTTCGCGCTCCTGTTCGGTGAAAATGACTCTCGATTGGGACTGTGTGTTTTTTATTTTTTTTATTGATTTACAAAACGTGCACGCGTTATAGAGTTACAAAATGCGTGCGCGTTTTGTAACTCTATAACGCGTGCGTGTTATGGTTACCTAGCCTACATGTCTACTGACATGTCAAGCTCGGATTTACTATTCCAAGTGCTATGGAAGAGGAGCGCATTCTTTTTCTATGTAACGTGAGCTTGTTCCTAAAAAGTTGAATTGCATCTAAAAGGTCCCTCAACTTCTTGCACACACCCTAAAGTGACATGGGAATGAGGAACAAACGAATATTTATGTTTACCATATGCTTCAACCCCATGGTGTCCAAGCTATCTGCTACCCAAAGACAAAAGTAATAATGAAACTCATCCTCTGGCCTCAACAAAGTTATATGGACTTGAAAATCTTGGTTTCCACTCTCCCAAATTGGACTATCATCAATGATTAAAGGTACACACTTCTGTAATTTGAGAAATCCACATAGCTGGAAGAATTTAATAGATGCATTTATTGTTAAACAGTCTGTCACTCAAAGAATAATCGCCGAGAGATCTAGGTTCACCAGGTAATCACCAATTGTTGCGGCTACAACTGTTCTCCCCAAATTTCTTAAATTTTGGTCCCCCCCTCATAATTTAGAGTTGTTTTAATCGTTGGACCCTTGAGCTTTTTTGGGCATGCTTTATTTTCGAATGACTTTGAAGATTGATTATCAGCCTGTTTTAAAAGTGCCGTGTTTGAATTTCATGATGGGTCGCGGATGTGAGTCTGGTTTGCTAGCCGAGGATAAATCAAATCTTTTGTTCTTTAAGGCCGCTGTTGTGGAAGTAGAAAGGGTTTTAACCTTTGCTGATTCTTAAAGCTTTTGAGCACTTCATGTTTTATTGATCAGGCGTCTTACTATGTTAAATCGATGGATGATAACCTTTCCCCTTCCGCCGTTGCGGCTCCCAAATCAATTAGCCATCCGAAGTATGAATAGCTCCGACTAACGATGCGTGTTGACCTTTTTGTCACATACCCATCGTGTTTTATTTTCCACTGTTGTGGCTGGAAAAGCCATTTAGCATCCGATGTAAAGCCCTCCAACTTCCGACTTAGAACTTTTCCCACCCGCATTTCGCATGTCTTTAGCTTTTTCTTCCGCCATTGTGGCTGGAAAAGTCATTTGGCTTCCGATGTGGTTACTCTTCCGATTTCCGATGGGGTTTTTTTTTCCCGCACTCCAGTTGCGTATCCTTAACCTCTTCGCCTCCGCCGTTGCGGCTGGGGAAGAGCTTTTAGCTTTTGATTCCAGTGCCCTGGGCATCCGATGTGTCCTCGTTTCCTGTCATTGGTGGTTTTTGTGCAAGCCCGCAGATAAACAAAGTAGTGGTGCCGGCGTCTGTTAAAATTCTAATAATGGTGGTGCACCTGGCCATTTCTTTGGGGTTGGCCATTTCAGTTGGTATAATTTGCTGCTTTGTTTTATAATGCAGTCCCAATGAATGATGCACTTCGTTGAATCGCAGGTGGACTCAAAAGGCGTTTTCAGACCATCGCGGCGCGAAGGCATAACGGGCCGTTTGGTAGAGATAGACCTGAAAACAGCACGATCGTGAGAAAGATAAACGAAGGAAAAAAGACAAAATAAATGGTGACAAAGGAGCAGTTCTGAAAGGTCCGGCAGTTACTCAGCCAATCATGAGCATGCGCTGAAAAGATAAAGGAATATGAAGCGTTGGGGAGCCGAAAGGTCATAGGTTTGGGGAAACCAAAGCGGTCTGTCGATTGGTTTAAATATTTGAAAGTAGAGCTTAGAGGGGACTTTTTCCCTGGAAAAACTTGTACACCATTTGCTTGTAAGAGGAACTATTTCGTTTTACAATTAGAAACTACAACTTTTGCCTAATGGAGAAAGCAAAATGTGGAATGTATCAATGTGATTAAACGAACAATGTTAAAGGGGCACTATTTCGTTTTCAGGTGTCTTTCATTAACTGTGAGAGTGTTTAACTTCCTGAACCTACATTCTTGTTGAATGTTCTTTAGTATATTTTTGTGATGTTTTCCACTGTGAGTGATAAATGTTGTTCATAAACAATTGGCTATCTGGTTGTTCAAATATCTGTAAATGTTCATGTGTCTTGAAGGAAGTATCAGCTATCTGTAACTCTTCATAATGCATGTACAAAATATATTACTCACCAATGAATGATGATCTTGCTCCCTAGGGATAGTTTAGGTAGTTAGTTTTAATTTCTTGTTGTATGTGATTTAGATGCTTATGAATGCTAAGACGAGAGGTAAGAACCTGCGCATCACGTTGTGACTGCTCCTTGCATCTCATCACCCTGCATGGTTAATTAGGCACTTGCATATCATACTTAAGTCAAAAATACAAAAATATACGGTGGACCGGGCCACAATCGATAAAGCCTTTGTTTTGTTACTTTGACCTACGGTAGCCGGACCACAAACCGGATGGATTCCCTATACCAAACAGTCACGGGCTAGTTGGGAACGTTGACTGGGGAGAATCCCGTTCTGTTGTTGCTTGCGAATTTCCAGGCCTCAACACCTTCACATAGGTTCCATATTAACATTCCAACTTCATCAACAAACATAATTTGTCTACATGAACCACTTGGTAGGTTTCTTTGAGGGTCGACTTTACTCAAATGGAGATAGAAGTTTTTCATTCCTTTGAATATTCAGTCTTTTAATCCTCTTAATCACATCATCCAATTAAACATATTGTTCTCTATAAATGGATAGAAATTCTTGACCTGGGGTGATAGTGTTACCAAAAAAGATTCGAAATATTGATCCAAAAAATGGACCCCCATTCAATATGTGAACGCTCATTGTCAAATTCATGATATGTGTTTACATTGAAAAATTTGTCTAGACAATCAACCAACCTCTGAAAACACATGTAACTTTTTTAATTCCTAGGTAAATCAAATATCTAAAAAAAATAAAAAATTTAGTTCCTTTGAATCATAAAGACTATATTCATTTTTTATATTTGCATACCCGAAGAAGGTGTATTTTTTAATGATTTCACTAAGTTTGTTTCTTTGTTTCTTAGGAGTTAAGACATAAAATGTTGAACCAAGGACAATAAGATGCCTTGTCGAAGGAATGCTTCCATGCCACTTTTTGTATGGAGTATTGTTGGAAAGAGAATGAGATGGACTTTTACTTTTGTAATAAATTGCACATAAAAGTGCGTCAACCGAAAACATCAATTTAGCTTTTAGCTTTCTTGAAAAAATAAAATGGAGAGTATCATATTTAAAATTTCCTTATTCATTCTTTATTTTAAACCATTTAGACAAGGAACATATGGAACACTATTTTCATGCATAATTCCATAGAGAGGAAGATATTGTTTTTCAAATTCATGCGATAATTTTTAGAATAAAGAGGCATGGGGCCACACACTATAGAATGTATCAATTCTAAGTGTCTAGATACTTCGAAATTTGAATCATAGAAGTTTTTGTTACTATGTTTTCAAATGACACATGCATTACATTGCTTCAACTTATTTGGAACGGTGGCAAACGGAGAAACACTAGCATTCTTCTTCAACATTCTAAGACCAATAATGGATATGCCCATATCCAACATGCCACTAGAGACTAAACGACCATGTACATTCTTCGTGATGAGAGTGTTACACTCCTCTCTATGCTCTTCCAAATGACCCTTTCACGAATGAGAGTCTCTAATATTACCATCCAATCATCATGACTTAGTTCTCAAAGTATATCACTTTCTTAACAATTTAAGGGTGATGATGCTAATTCCTTCATGTTTGAGGTTGGACTTATCTACAAAGTACACTATACCATCCATATTGTAATTTAATCTTTATAAACTCTTTTCTAAATTTAGTGTGGTAGGTACTACTAGCATTAAGAATCCAAGTATATCTTCATGGTATGTGGTAGGTACAACTAGTGACAAGAATCCAAGTATATATTCAAGGTGCAAATAAAGTATTGCGAATAACTTAATTGATAAGAATAGTAAAATGTGCAACAATGAAATGAACTCATTTGAAATTAATTTACTAGATTCATGAGCTTTACATATTTCTTCATTCTTCTATTTCTTGTATGTGATCTTCTTGAATGGATGTTTCCGGTTATGTCTATCCTATGACTCTGAAATTATTTCTTTCATGTCCTCTTCCTCTACCATCTAGTCTTATATCTAAGATGCAAATGAAGTATTGAGCATAACTTCCTTTATATCAATGTTACAATGTGGAACAATGAAATGAACGTATTGGATAAATTTACTAGATTCATGAGCTTTCAATATTTCTTCCTTATTTTTTTTCTTGAATAAAAGTTTCCTTAATGTCTTTCCTCCATCTTTTTTCTTTCCATAAAAAAAAATATATTGAAGATGAGATGTGTCCCCATGGTTATGTGTACCCTCTCACTATGAAATTCTTTCTTCCACATCGTCTTCTTCTACCATGTAGTCTACATGATGTATGTTATTTATTCCTCCATCTTTTTTAGTAAGACACACACTCTCTCACACGGGTTGAACTACATTTTTCTCAAGGATTTCTTTTCTTATCCATGGCAACCTACTTTAGGATCATTTTCATCATATGCAAGATGCAAGTGGATCCCTACTTTCCTACCATCTCTCTTTGGATCCCTACAACTTCTTTTGCATCTCTAAATAAATGCCGTATGATTTTCACCTTTCATAGAATGCACAAGGTGATAGAGAGAGTAATAAACAACATAGAAAATGAGGGTATGGCTAGAGAGAGTAATAAACAACATAGAAAATGAGTGTATGGCTATATGAAGAAGATGTAACATACACCACACTTTGGGTTCATAGGAATGTAAGTGTGAGGAGACAATTAACGAAACTAGTAGAGTTCAGAGCTTAGCATATGCTATGTTAGGTAAACTTGACTTGGGTAAAGAATAAAATGTATATATGCAATCCATTGTTCTTGAGCCATGATATTTGGTAGCACATGGTATTGGCCCATAGTATTGCATGTGAGGAAGCTAACTTAAACGATTGAACAACTTCATTGTAAGGGGCCTATTGATGATGGTGTTGTACTTTGTGTTGTTTGTGATGGCTATATTGGCCATGCAGTGAATAGATTGGTTATGAAGTATGGATATCAAGAGAGCTAGTATGGTTGGTTTTCTCTATTGGGTTTCTAGGTAATCCTTTATTGGCATTATTTTTATGTGCTTGATGTGATGATTATGATAATTATGTACTTCTAATCTTAATAGTGGTATGATATCTTTACTAAAGAATAATATGGAAGTGGATGAAGAAGAAATATTCTAGGAGCTTGTATGAAAGTTGTTTTTAACTACAAAAAAAATGGGCTAATGGGTGCAAGACATGTTGTGTATGGGAAATTTATTAGGTCAAGTTTAAATGGGGTATTTTTAGGTAATCTTGATTGATTCAAATGTAAAAGAATCCTACTTAAAGGCTTAAAAAAATCCATTATAAGGAGCCTAAAGAGGCTTTTGAGGAGTGTGACCAATGATGACCGGATTGTCCATGCCCTCACCGCATTTTCTCTGAAGAATGGATATCAATAGATCTATTATGGTTAGTTTTCTCTATTAAGTTTCGAGAGTAATCCTTGATGTCATTATGCGCTTCATATAATGATTATGTTTATTATGTGCTTATAATCATAACAATTACATATCAAAGCTAAAAGTTAGAAAGGAAATCCAAGCTTGTAAGAACTGTTTATTGATTAAAAGGAACTTCTATGAAAGGGTGGTTTAACCACAATGTAAATGGGCATATGTCTATAAAACCTATTGAGGCATGTACCCTACTTTATTGGGTAACCTATGTTGATGTAGGTAGCGAGAAGAAAGAGGCGTGGTGGAATTTATTAAATATGATGAATGGATATCAATGGATATCGATAGATCTATTATGATTGGCCTTCCCTATCCTCCTTACAGGGTAATCCTCTATTGGTATTATGTTTACCTTCTTGCTCTAATGATTGTATTACATGGCTCTATTCCTCTAGTTGTTAGGTCCAAAGCAAAGAAATTCTATGCCAAAGTTTGTTTAAGGTGGGGCCTAGTTCATTAAAAAATGTTTGTTTATGTGAGAGAAGGAAAAAGAAAATGTGTGTTTCTTAGAGACAAGGTAAGAGAAGGTAGGGTTTTCATTGGAAAAGATGCACACAATTGAAGGGGTGATGTTCTAAATTGATTCTCTAGTAAAAAATTGATGGGGTTGGCTATTAGTCCAAGTCAAGTTTAAGAGGGATTTAAGTAAACTTTAATTGTTTAAACTATCAATTTAAAGTTGTCCCATGACATTTAGTAGCCCATTGTAATTTTCCATAATATTGCATGTCTAATGATTATAATTATTACTTGTTTCTAAAGTGAAATTATGAGAGGCATGGTATAAGTCTAATGGTGGGCTGGTATAGATCCATTTTAAAAGGGATCTACAAAGGGCATAGATGGATCAAATGGATCAAATCTGTGCATGTGAAAACTTTTTTTTAGAGTTCAAATTTTGAGAAAGCGTTTCAATTTATCTAATTTGAGTAGTTTTATAGATATGTAGTTGTAATTATTTTAATTATTTTAATTGTTTTAAATCTTGAGGAGATCTTATATTTTTTAATAATTTATTATTTTTTTAAAATGAAAGATGTTACCACCTAAAGAGTTACACATCTCCCCCTACCAAGCTCTAGAATGGGCCTCTTCTACCAATTAAAATCCATATCATAAGCCCATTTCATAAATATCCCAAAGATATTTTGGACTTGTTATAAGATTTAAGAATCAATCATAATGCAATAAGATTAGGTGTTCAATAGCTGCCAAATCCCATCTCTCCCATTGCTAGATCGCTCTCTAAATCATCCAATTATTTCTCCAGCGATGTAGATTGAAGATACCCAGAAGCTCAAGCCTTTTCAATCACGTTGGCTGTAAAACATAACAAATATATCTTTACATTTAGTTTACAGCAGGGAATATTCAACTAGTTTGGCAGATATATTTGTGAACATTGCAAAGAAACCATGTAATTTAAGCACCTGTTAAAAATAAAAAATAAAAACAAATGTCATTTCTCTGCGTTTTTCTTTTTATTGAGTAAAAAATGACATACATATAACTTTTATGTATCTGTTAAAAAGTGTAGATTTAATGAAACAGCAAATTTGGAGAGGCATTTAGTTTTATTGCAGACTTCGCTTTGACAAATTCATTAGGTTGACGAGAGTCTTAATTTGGACTCTGAATCGCGAAGCTGAATTTCCTTATATTTCATTTTGTGGCTGCAAGCGTAGATCTACACTTAGTTTCGCAAGCTGAACTTCAAGTTAGTTAAAGAATACTGCATAATATTGAGCTGTACAATTTAATGCTGTATATTCTGATCAGCAGCGAGCAAGACCTGAATGACCGAGACCGTAATGGGAACGAGCAGCCACATAAATGGAGATAAGGTAAAGGGACGGGATTCGGAAGTCGATATTCGTCACTCATTCGTCTTTGCCTGTGCTGATCATCTGATCATCAGTGCTATAAAGTCTAATAACTAACCAACATAAAAAAGTGCACAGTAATGATAAGCCACGGAAATCTGTGTGAAGCGATTTTCCATAAACACTGGCAAATTATTGCAAAATCAAATAATATCTGATGATTAAGAGTAGATATTAATGATTAAGTGTAGATATTGATAGTTGTCTACGCTTAAGGTACTCCTTGTGTAATGTTAACATTGTGAACATTGTGTAAGGTTAACATTTTGTTTTCTTACCAAAAAAAAATTAGATATTTATATATAAGTTTATGATTGGTTAAAAGTCTTTTGTGAGGCCTGTATGTATCTACATACTGGGAGATTTAATCCTACAACTCTCAACAATTTGTTTATTATTTAAATAGTATAACTATAACAAAATAAACTAAATATTTTTGTTTATTATTTAAATAATGTAGCTATAACAAAAATAGTGTGACTTAAATTTTTTATGTGTAAAATTAAAGTTGAATGAGCCCAATAATGGGTTACTTTAACAATATCAATTATTACAAAGGATATTGCTATGACTGCATATTCTATTCATTTTGAAATGGTTTTGAAGTACGATCTAAAATGTTTTTCATTATTAAACCAGGGTCACTAAAAGCTATATTGCAACTTGCAAGACAGAAAGTCAACTTATTTATGAGATAAGATTTATATGCGACCTACAATTAATCTGTACATCCCATCAATTAAACACATGAACTCTATAATTACAGTAATAAACCATTGTGTAAATTAAATTAATGGATCTTTGTGTTTTGCCTTTTGACAAAGTGACGGCAATCATAGGTCGCATGGACTATATATGATTTAAGTAAGTCAGTTACTTCATACACAACTGCCACTGAATAATTGCCCTACTCAGTAATTGCGCCCATTTGCATGCATCGTACCGAAAGTGTCTTCATCGAGAGAGTAAATAAATATTTTCCATGTTGAAAAGCTAGAGAACATAACAAAATTCAAAAGCCAGATCTTAATCCAGGAACCAAGGACCCTAGTGTTCCTTTCATTATGAGGCCGTTGATATGAATGGCGATAATTTTCTCACGAGGATATGTTTTCTATACAAGAAATCATTAGGTTTTCTGTTCAACATTCTGTCAAACGAGTTAACAATTCTCAAAATTGTTTTTAATTATCAATGCTCACCTCCTGATACATCCTTCAGAACTGGATTTCCAGCATCCTTCACAACAAGTGGTAATATAAGATTTTGTTTGCTCCAATCATCAAAAACAGATGTAGGCATTGACAGCAGTTATTATATGACCAAACGTTCCTCGGCCAGAAACGTTCCTCCATTTTCCCGTAAGTAGATCGATACATCATACTAGAGCAGAAGATAAATTATAATGCCCTCATCTAAAGCCATAAATTCTAATCCGTTTTCTTTCAATGGTGTACATATATAATAGATATTACGATAGTATACAGGTAAGCAACCTGTAACTTTTAATAAACGCAATGAACATTTTTGAAAACTCCACTGCTTCGAGGTAATAGGACTAACGGATGGAAATAACAAGGAAAAAATTAGCAAATTCAGGAAACAGTTTTCCAATAACGCATACAACGCGAGCAATTAGGATTTTTCCAGTGTCGAAAACTGTAATAAAATAATTTAGATTTGGACAAAACTCTGAAAAAATGCATAATATATTATTAGATTTGAAGTTACTATTGAATAACAAACTCTGAAAAGTTGCATAATATAATTATGCCTTTTTCCTATTATGAAGAAAAATATATAAACCCTTAACCAAAACACGTAATAAGTTTGTTTGAAATAATACTTACGGTATATAAAAAATTTCATCCATCGAATCATGGGCGATGATAGTCGGTTCATCTGCTTATAACTTTCAGGTGCACGCAGCTTGGCACGGTGCAACTGCATTTATATTCGTAATAATCTACATATATATGCTCGTCGAATCGTGCCAAACTGCGGCATCTGAAGGAATTAGCATGAATTTTCCACTTTTTAAACGGTAGAAGTCTTTCTGAATTAAGGAATCGCCTTCTGAGCTAGATTTATAGCCAAAGTCGGGGAGACAAGAAGGGCACTGTCTAGGTTAAAATGAATGATTGGACGACCGAAATTAGCAATATCAACACGGCGGGCCATAGCACTAACACGTTGACGATCTGAAGCAGATTTTATTTAGCCCCAAAGCACCTGGTTCTCCAGTAATTCCTTTTGTCAAATATGGCATAGGGCAAAACGCCGTGTATGGAGCGCGTTAGACTCGTCTAGGACGAGTGATTTTTGCCGCCTATAAAACTTTTGTCGACAACTCAATTATGTTTTAGATATCTAAGTCGTAATACAGTGAAGCAATAAAAGGAACAGAAACGAAAAGGACTAATCTCTCTCGTGACGTTGTCGCCCCAGACAATAATATTTTGCATGATCCGCCCTAAAAATGGCTAAACAAAATTATTCTCCACAGGAAAGATTAAAGACTAATGAACTCTGCCGGCCCTTTCACTGGCTCTGCTGGCAGTCACAGCGTCGAGAGCAGATTGACGGCAACAACCATTTCTGCTGGGTATGAATTCATCTCATAGACTGAATACCGGGTTTAGTATTAAGATGTTATAGTATCGTGTTATTCTTATTATATCCGTGACATCTTGGAATTGTGTCCGGTCGGTACGATTGCAAGATGCACATTTTTTTGGGCTTTGCAGAGTCGTTTCATTGCTAGGCTTCGATAAAGTCATCTTGGGTTTGATGGAGGCGTGTCTCTGTTGGACTTTTGTGTGTTTCTGTTTGGTGTAGGTTTTGTGTTCGGTGTGGGTTTTGTGTGGTCTGCTTAGTGGGTTTAAAACCCTATGAAAAGGAGGTAGAGTTGTTATATACACTAAATGCTATATGTTGATTTCCGAAGTACTATAATGGAAATTTTATTTTTCATTTGTTCCAGCCTTTGCCTTTGTTTCAAAAGTTATTTTTTTTCTTTTATGGAAGAAAGTAGCCATAGCATGTTAACATGGTAGATGATAGCACGTTTATTAGTTAATGGTTGTAAAGTGGTAAAAGCTATTACTTATGAAATCTAGGGTTGCCATGAAGGCACGTTGTCTCCATGTATGATCATGTGCATGGGTATTAATGCAATTGTCTTTCTAATTGCAATGCCTTTAACTCTAAAGCTATTTTTCCAAGGTCTATAACTTAGCTTTGATAAAGTAGTCTCAAGTTGGAGTGGGGTTTGCATTCACCCTTGTTCCTGTTAAAGTTTGTGTGATCTTGGGAAATTTATGTCCAATTATGTCTTTAATGTGGGCATGTTGCATATGGCCTCCAAGGGAGGGATGTGGACATGTTGATTCATTTTTCGAGTTAGGTTCGTGTTAGGAAGTTTACCTACACCAGCTAGGAAGTTTACCCACACGTTGTTTAATGGCAAGAGTGTATGTATGTTCCTATGATCTAATGTAAATGTTTATTGCACAAAAATGTTAGCATGTTGAATTTCCCATTTGGCTCTAACTAGAGGGCTTTGAGTGTGTTGTGTTTGAGTTTTATGTGAGGAAATTCCAAGTGTTGCTAGACTTAAGGGGTGGGGATGATGAGTGTTAGTGTGAATGGTTTTGGAACTATTTTGTTGGATTTGCTCGACATTTTAGACATTTGTCATTCACTAGTTTTATCTACTAGCACCATTATTTTATTAAAAGTGTTTTAGCATCATGGGAAAATTAATCCCACTATGAGAGTTGATTTAAAAAACAAAAGTTGATTTAAAAAAACCACTAAAACGTGAATGGTGATTACTGATGATGGATTAGTGATGATCAGTTAAAGATATCAAGTATATTAAATTGGTCATGTGGTTTATTATGGTTAACATGGTTTACTTTAATAAATTATTGTCAATTATGGGCGAGAATGCATGGTACACAATGGGGAGCATTGACCTTGTTTGACCATGTTTAATCATGTTTATCTCAAGTTGGTTGTGGGTGACTATGCTTCATAATTGTTGGTAATAGGGCACAAATCATGGTTGAATATGTTTGACCATAGTTTACCATAGTAGATTATTGTTTCACCATGGTTCACCTTAGTTAACCACCTTGATATTAGTGAACCATTGCTAACAATGGTTTGAACTCGTTAACCATGATCGATTTTTGTTAACTATGGATGGCTTTAGGGAACCATGGTTGGGAACCATGCTTGAGTGTGGTTGGCTATGGTAGACCATGTTTTACCATAGTTTACCATGGTTGATGATGGTTGACAAACGATGATTTACCATTGTTTATTGTGTTTAGCCATGGTTGATAATGTTTCACAATGGTTTCTTGTGGTAGAGTATCATAGATAATGTTTTTATGGTTTATTATGTTTTATGAGTGATGACCATGCTTGACTATGGTAGGATGATATTTAAACATGATTGGCAATGGTTCTTCAACTTTGATTTTCATGGTTTTCCCTATTTGATTAGGTATGGCACTATTTGAATGGCATTAATCATGTGAGATTAGAGTTGACTATGGATAACAATCATAGATCTTAGTTGGACAAAAAATTTATGAACTTGACTTTACATAACCATGTTTGGTTGTGTTTGATAATGTTTGATTATGTTTGAGCATGATTGACTATGGTTTCATTGTCGGTGACCAAGGTTGAAAATGTTTTGCATGGTTCACGATGTCCATTGATGATTTTTTACAATGGTTAGCAAGGATATCCATTTATTTGATATTCTCTAATTTAGTTACATTACATTTCAATGTTCATCTTCATTGACTTATGTGTAATTACTATGTTCCTCAGCGGTTATGTTTCACAAGGATTGACCATGTTAGATTGTTTTTACTATGTTTTCTTTTATGGTTCAACTTCATTCATTATGGTGGACTTTGGATGATTATTAATCACCAATATTGAATATGGTTTATTATGATTCACTATGGTTGATTATATGTGGCTATATGATTGTTGTTGACTATGTATGACCATGGTTGATTATAACTATGTCTTACTATATTAACTCTAGTTATGACTAATAACATTGGTTATAGTTTACTATGGAGGATTATGGTTGATAATGAAAACCATGGTTGACACTAGGTAGCAATTTTCATTGTGGTTAACAATGTTTGATCATATCACACTATGGTTGACTAATATTTTTTTGGATTACTATAATCGACCTTGGTCGACTTTCCTCGAGAATGGTTGCTCATACTTTCCTATTTGGACATGTCGGCCATTGTTAATCTTCAATGAGCATGGTTAGACATGCTTGCCTATGATCGAGGTATTTTACAACAATTGTTGATGTTTGATTAAATAATAAATTAAGAATCCTCAAACGTTATCTTATGAAGACCTAAATTTGTTGCAAGGGTTGATATCCTCCCCACCTTGAATATTTTCCAATCAAGGGAAGACATCGAAAATGGCATTGTGTTATGGTGATCACCATGGGTTCCTAGCTCTTCCATAAGGTACCCATTGTGACCTCACCCTTGCATGAGAGTCAACATGTGAGTGCACCACAAGCTATCAAAGCGAGTGCTAGCAACTTGAATTAATCTATGATACAAAGGGAGAGAGATAGAGCGTGCACTCTGTGGATTGATATCATTACCCACTATTGATTAAACAACATCACAATTCATTCTCCAAGACTTGTGTGGTATCAAGTCAAAACATTGTGTATTATCAAGTCGTAAGTATCCTCATATGATTAAGGTGGTGATGTTGTATTGTAGATCTTGTGAGTAATATCAAGACCGGTCTTGTGTTCTGTCAATAATTAGGAGTTGTGTTGTATCAAGTCTAGACTTGTGTTTTATTAAGTCAATGATTCTCATAGACAAATAACCTATGAGAATAAATCTCCAATTGTGGATATGATCTTGTTTTGTATCAAGATTGAAGTATTGTATTGTATCAAGACTCTCGACCTCCATTTGTTGAGGTGGTTATACTATGTGATATATTTCTAGTAATGGTCACTAAGTACTATAAGTGTCCTTTAGGGCTTAGCTACCCTCGAATGAATTACTTTAGCACATGACTATATGGAGTGGGGTAATATATACGATCATTAATATGTATTGAATAATTATTTTGAGTATGATATGATACTATGGATCAATAATATGCATACGGACCATGCATTGATTAACTAATGATAATGAGATAAAAAATAGAGAAAGAGAATTCAAATTTACAATCCAAATGTATGAGTGAAATCAAGTTATAAAGCTTCTATAAAATATGAATGCCTTAATCAATTCCACAATCAAAGAATTAGTTGAATTATTAATGAATGTAATAAATGAAGTAAAGAATAGCTTAATGTTAATCAATCTGCATCCATCGATTAACCAAAGAAATACATGCAAAAGTCAATAATAGAAATTATGCATGGGTGATACTCAAAGTGAAGCGTTGAGGACAATTAAGTTATCGTGTTAACTAAGTGATAATGAGTTAAAGATTGATTTCAAGTCATTTAACATTCAATTCAGGTAAGTTACTATTCAGTTCAAGTCACTTAACACTCAGTTCAAGTCAGCTAAATATTAAGTTCAAGTCAGTTAACATTAAATTCAAGTAAGTTATCATTTAGCTCATGCTAGTTAACATTCAATTCAGGTCAATTAACATTTAGTTCAAGTCAAATAACATTCAGTTCAAGTGATTTAACATTCATATTAAGTTAGTTAAACATTCAGTTCAAGTGATTTAACATTCATATTAAGTTAGTTAAACATTCAGTTCAAGACAATTAACATTTAGTTCAAGTCAAGTCACTTTGAGTTGAAGACAATGAGCATTCAGTTAAAGGTAATTGAGGAAAGGAAGGGTGCTAATCTTTCCATGGAGGGAGTTCTAGTTAGCTCCTCCCCGTGAATGCATTATGTTGTGCTCTTAGTTTGTTACTGAGCCTCCTATGTGATACCTTCTGGATGTTAGGGTTTTTAGCTTGTTATTTATATGCTAATCATATGGAAAGTTCAATACCGTTGCATACAATTATTTTTGCAGCATTACATTGGATCTCTCTTCTCTACTGCCGCTGTGTTGTCTCTTATCGAGTAATATGCATATGTGTTGTAAACCATTCTTTCCAAATCTATCTATCATACTCAAAGAATTGTTGGGTTTTTTATCCTCCATGGTTAGAGAGTTTTCCTAGGGTATATCGTGTCTCTCATGGTAAATTGATTCATATGGATGATTTATGGAGCTGATTTATATGGATGATGTATTTATGAGATTTATTTGTGGATTATATATTCATGTGATTCATATGTGGCTGATATATTTATATGTGGTTGATTTATAAAATTCATAAGTGCTGAAATTATTTGATAGAAGTTTTAAAGTTCAATCATCTCTGGTTTTTCTCAAACATCAACATGGTATCGAAGACTAGGGTGTGAAGGAGCTTATCTTTTGTAGTAAGCTAATCCTACATATATCTTGAAGACTTGAGAAAAATATTCCAACCATGACATCGATGTCTATCAAACTGGAAGACCATCTCAAGGGAAATTCCAACTTAAACACTTGAAAGGAAATGGTATTGGACATATTAAAGGATAGTTGTGTAGCTAAAATGATTGAGGCCCCTTCATCCAATGTAGGGTGAATCCAAGAGAAACTCAATATGCACTGTTCCCGTCACTTTTGAGGAAACAAATTTCATGGATAATTTCTCATCAATCTTTGAACAATCTACCAAAACCGTTGAAAACCCACCTCCCAAATGAGATGGTTTAGCTTATTAGCAAGTTGATTAAAAAAAATCACAATTGTTTGGGAGATATGATTAGGTATTTGGATATGGAGTTTTTAGAATTTGTGTTATGGGTGTCTTTCCAATATGGATGAATTGGTTGAATGACCTAGGGATTTTTGGATTGGATATTCTTCTTCTTTTATGGATATTATGTGTAAAGAGAGCATCATATATTTAAGAACTCATGAGAATAAGAATATGATGATATTCAAAAGAATGTTTTCGTGAAGTAGAGCATTCTCTCAAGGTTGCATGAGATCAAATTACCCATGTAGAGATTCGTTACCTGCTGCATGCACTCAAAATTACAAGGAGATCAACATCGAGGGACTCTAGTAATCATCGTAAGGAAAGAGAGATCAAGAGAGAACAAACAAAACAATAAAATATAAGTTCTTGCATTTTGTGTATTAAATGCTCTTCATATCGATATGATTCATTATAGTCATATAGAGATATGTATACCTGTGTAACACCTTGTTTTAGTTGGAATATCATAAACCCACTCATAAAATAATTAATCATTATTTGATTAATTTCCTACCCACTAGCTTAGATAGTTGGCATCCGCTTGCACATTAAAGTCAACACTTGCCATATATATCCTAGGAATAATTTATTTCTTTTTCTGGGTTGATCTTGACCACTTTATGGCCATCCAGAATTAGTAACAATGTTTCACAATAGATTCTGCTTTATTCTGCATTTTTTGCTTTATCATGCTTTTCTGTGGATAAGGTAAAGCTAGTCAACTAGGAAACTGACAACTTTTGTTGCCAACCCATCTGCCATTATTTTCTCTCCATATTCTAGGATTAGCAAGTATTTCCTTCACTCATCATCACTCACACTTGTTATTTCCAATTCGTGAGGTGCTTTGATAGACTAGGAAAGTGCTTTATCCAATTATGGGGTTTATTCACAATTAGTAATCCTTCTTTGTGAGCTAGCTTGATTTATCTTCTAGCAACTCTATTTTGCTTTATAAGGATGTATTACCTATGTAATAATATCAATTATCATTTATTTATCAATCATTAATGTATGTTCATTAATTCTTCTTCTTCTCTTCTTATGCTAGTTCTCTACAATTCTATGTGAGGTTAATTGTGTGACTAGATCCTTAGCTTGTTTATGAAATTCCTTATGACGTCAAGGATTTAGAATTATACATGGTATGAGAGCACATGATATCAAATATATACATGATATCATATCTTTGAGAGTTCATTAATTAATCCTCATTTTCAAATTTGTGGGTTTATTTTGCAGGTACAACTTCAAATGGATTCAAGAGTATTAGTTCATCTTCTTTCTCCATTCACGAGATACGCAGAGTGGAAATTGAATATGATTTCATCTCTAAAGAGACAAGGTCTCTATTAGATATATATTGGTGCTAGTGAAGAGTCTTATGAAGAGACAAGTGACTGGATGAATGACTGTGATAGAGTAATTGGAGCTATTTGTCTAGGTACATCTCCAAGCATGCGCTACCTTTTTTATTATGTTGAATACCCAAAGGATCTCTGGACAGCATTGGATAGAGTTTTGGGAAAGCACAATGAGGATCCTTCTAGCTATGTGGAGAGTGCCTCTAGCTCCTCAACGATATCTCTCTCTCAAGATGTCTCGGCCTCTATATTCTTTGATGAAGTTGATCATGAAGATGAAGTTTCTCATATAGTTCCTATTACTACTACTCTCTTTGATTTGAATGCTTCCTCTTTCAATAAAGAAGCAAATATTGAAGAGCCATATTTTTCAATGTCTTTTGAAGTATAAGATATTGATTCATCTTCTTATGATGTTGTTGATGAAAAAGAAGTGATTGATGGAGCTAATATTGCTATTCATGATTCTCTCACACATTCAATGTTCTCTATGTCTTCTATCTTGGATTTTGACATCCATATGTTAGACCTCTAACACTTTGTGCATGCCTCTCTCCTTGATGGTGCACAACCTAGTGAATTCTAGGATGTTTTCTTAGCCAAATCAAGTCTTTTTGGTGTCTTACCACTTATCATACTTGATCCCATTCGCTTATGCAGCCCCTTTCTTGTTCTTGCCACTCATTCTCAGAGCCTCCTTGAAGTTTTTGAACATCAATCTTTCCTCCTTAAATACTTCTACCACAGAGGATTCTTTACCAGTATATTCCCATGAGTCTATTATTGTAATGATATGTGATTTCTTGGATTCTTTGGAAGCTATATCAACCCATGGAGTGTGTGCATTTACACTCTTTGATCCTATTCCTTCTCTATGTTCCTACACAATCCTAGTATCCATCTTCCAATTGTCGATGTTTTTGATCCAGGTGAGAATATTTATCTTCTTCTCAAGAAGAAGATTCCTCCAGACATCTGCATTTAGTTTGTATCAGTAGCAACACTAGCCATTCAAAAATTTTGGTATTGCTTTTCATTTCCTTTCTCGAGGGAGTATTTTCCCCTTATAGTTTTTCCTCTTTCCTCATTTCTTTGGACAAGATAAATTGTAAAAAGGTGACCATAGCCTTGTTGCTGGGCCCTATATGCATATATATTTTTGATTAGTTCAGAGATTCCATCAAAAATTCAGGATTAAAGGGGGGTTTTGGAATATCATAAACCCACTCATAAAATAATTAATCATTATTTGATTAATTTCCTACCCACTAGCTTAGATAGTTGGCATCCACTTGCACCTTAAATTCAACACTTGTCATCTATATCCCAGAATGATTTATTTATGATTATGGGTTGATCTTGACCACTTTATGGCCATCCAAAATTAGTAGCAATTCTTTACAACAAATTCTTCTTTATTCTTCTTATTATGTTTTATCCTACTTTTCTGTGGATAAGGTAAAGCTAGTCAACTAGGAAACTGCCATCTTTTGTTGCCAACCCATCCTCCATTATTTTCTCTCCATATTCTAAGATTAGCAAGTATTGCCTTAACTCATCATCACTCACACATTCTATTGCTAATTTGTGAGGTGCTTGATAGATTAGGAAAGTGGTTTAGCCAACTACGGGGTTTATCATAATTAGTAAGCCTACTTTATGAGCCAGCTTGAGTTGTCTTCTAGAAAATCTATTTTCCTTTACAAGGATGTATTACCTATGTAATAATATCAATTATTATTTATTGATCATTTATTAATGTGTGCTCATTAATTATTCTTCTTCTCTCCTTATCCTAATTCTCTACAATTCTCTGTGAGATTAATTGTGTGCCTATATCCTTAGCTTGTTTATGAAATTCTTATGCCATTAAGTCTTTAGAATTTCTACAGGGTATCAAAGAACATGATATCAAATCTCTAAATTATATCAGATCTTTGAGAGTTCATTAATTAATCCATCTTTTTAGATATACAGGTTTATTTTGTAGGTACAACTTCAAATGGATTCAAGAGTATCAGTTCGTCTTCTTTCTCCATTCATAAACTATTCAGAGTGGAAATTGAAGATGATTTAATCTTTAAAGAGACAATGTATTTATGAGATATATATTAAATATGGTGAAGAGTCTGATGAAGAGCCAAGTGACTGGCTAAATGACTGTGATAAAGAAATTGGAGCTATTTGTCTAGCTATCTCTCCAAGAATGTGCTACCTTATTGATTTTGTGGAATACCCAAATGATATCTGGACAAATTGGATAGAGTTTTGGGAAAGCACAATGAGGATCCTTATAGCTATGTGGAGAGTGCCTATATCGCCTCAATGATTTATCTCTCTCAAGATTCTCGGCCTCTACAGTCTTTGATGAAGTTGATCATGAAGAAGAAGTTTCTCATACAGTTGTTGTTGCTACTACTCTCTTTGATTCGAATGCTTCCTCTTTCAATTAAGAAGCAAATATTGAAGAGCCATCTTTTTCTGTGTCTCTTGAAGTATAATATCTTGATTCATTTTCTTATGATGTTGTTGATGAAAAAGAAGTGACTAATGTGGCTATTATTGCTATTGATCATTCTCTCACAGATTTGTTGAAATATTGTAACTTCAAATAATATTCTATATGTATCTTTTGTGGTCCTCAATGGTCCTACCAGGAGAACCACTTGTATTATCTTTGTACCCCGATGCTTCTAGTCGGAAGAACTAATAAGAGTCATGAGGTAGTCCCCTCTAATTGTAAAGGTGGGTCATTAGCACCCCAATGTAGTTACTTGAGCCTACATGTGTAAATCAAGCCTACATGATTAACTCGAGCCTACATGTCTGCTGAGTTAATTAAAGTGAACGGATGAATATAATAGAGGTGTGGTGCTCCTCATTTGGAACACACACTCTCACTTGTGTAGCGCATTAGTGGAGAAGAGAAGTAGCTGGAGAAGGAGGAGGATCAGGATTTGATCTCCTTGCTGGTTTTATCTTTCATCTTTTTGGGGCATCTATATTGAGGAAGCTTTTGTTGGGTTTTTCCCTTTAGGGTTTTCCCAGGATAAATCTTTGTGTTCCTTTTGTATGGTTATGCTTGTGTATCTTTCAATGATTCTGTTTATATGTTTTTGTTATGAAAAAGAAATGAAATACTGATGTCTTAGCTAAGTATATGAAAAATTTAACATGGTATCAAAGCCACCCTGAAAAAAGGCATTGTGCAGCTACATAATCTAGGGATTCTTACTTTTTGTTTCTCTCTCCACAATTGATCAGCAAAAGAAGGCTAGGATGACTCTCCATTGAAGGGCGCATCTTTCTGTCGAGGCAGAATTCGATTCCGAGCATTTTAGTTTTCGGTGTAGGAAATTAGGGCTTCTTGCAGAAGAATTTTGATGTGAGCCCAACATATGATTTTTATCCTCATCAAAATCCAATTTTAGAGACCTGGATCAAGATTTTTGGTTGGGTGAAACTCCAGGAAAGTCAAACCCTAGTTTGACCCCAAGCTAGAGAAACCCTAAATACTAAAACTGCTAAGTTTTGGTACATTCGCTATATCCTGAGATTAACGAAGGTTCGAGAGATGAAAATTGTAGAGATTGAAGATAAAATCCTTATGTACACTATGTCCAAAATTCAGATTAATATTCACTATATTCTGGGATATATGATCCCTCCAAGTTAGGGTTCCAGCCTCTTCCAGAATTCATCCCTAAACAGGACACCTGGGGAGAATTGCAATATCTTGGGCTATAGAGGTCCAAATGGAATTCCTGAAGATGTTACAGAAATTAAATGGACTTTCATTCTCATGGTCCAAAATACTGACTTAGAATATTAAACAGTTACACGTGGTAATCCGTACAACTTCGCTGTTTGAAATAGTCCTGTAACAAGGCACCTTGGGAAAATGATCATAAATATCAATCGGTGAAAACAATACTGATGAAACCTATGGTGTTGGATCAGGAACATGCAAGGTTACCTCAGTACGAAATTTTAGACACATAGGAGCATTAATTTCAGATATATCACAGAAACAGTGACAGGCATTTCTGTAGAAGAAATTGGAAAACTAGGGCTTCCTGTTCGAGGAGCTTCCCTCGACTGTTTTTAGAAAAGGAGTACTTTGGATAGATCCATTTGAAGAGATCTATATTTCTATCCAATCAGATCTAAAATATTCCAAGTTTTGAAAATTAGGGTTTCTGTGGCAAACTCTAGATCAACCAACTCCAGAACCAAGACGCACACCTCAAATCGGTAAGATCTAATCCTTTGTTATTTGCATTTGAGGTTCTCATTTCAAAGTGATATATCACATCAGATTGATGATAAGATTGGTGAATTTGACAACTTCCAAGCATGGAAGCATTTGATCTCTTTGAAGAAAATGAATTGGACACCTTCATGAGTAGAGAGGTTCCAGTTCGAGAAGGAGATGAGGCTCAAAACCTTACACAAGAAGAACTTGATCAAGGCAAAGAAGATCATTGTTGATTCAATCACGGATCAACTTGTACCACTAGTGTCTTCCCTAAAGACACAGAAGATGTTTGATTCCTTGATCAAGATATTTGAAGATAAGAACATTAATCAGAAGATGGATTTGAGAAAACAGTTGAAGAATGTGAAGATCCAGAATGAAGAACATCTTGAAGCGGTAGAAGAAGAATTGGAGAATGCAGAAGTGGTGATAGCCACCTTGAATGGTCTCCCAGGATCATAGAATTCATTCATTCAAGGAATGTGTGCCAGAAGGAAGTAATTACTTTCAACAAACTCTGGGAAGAAGAAGAATCTTGACTCATAAGAAGAGAACAAGAAGGTGGGAGCAATTGAAGATCAAGCTCTTGCCATTCAAAGAAGATCTCTCAAGCAATGAGTAATGTGAAGAAGTCAATTCTTGAAGAACCTCTTATCCATCTTATCATTTGTATAAGAAATGATGATGTCATGAATGAAGAAGATGATGAAGTATAATGATCAAGAAGGAGTCTACCCATGAAACAAATAAAAGAAAAGTATTCAATTGTATTTGCATGATAATGTTTTGTTATGCATTCGATTATATTTAGTTGATGTATTATGCATGATAGATTGTTTGCATTAATGATTGTATACTACTAATATGCTTGTGATGGGTAAGTAGATCATGGTTCCATACAACTCTCCATTGATACTTATCAAACCTCTTTGCTGACATATTGTATTAGTGCACAATCTCAATGATGTCATGGTAAATATGGAAGACATCTAGAAAGTTTCCGTGAGACATGGATGAATGTTGTATTGGCTAAACAATTGTATGATGCATAATAATTTGTCATTATGCATATGTTTTATAGTTCTAACCATGTAACTGGTGCGTTTGAATTGTAGGAAAGGTCCTGTACAACCTCCTACAAGAAAAGAAGGATGAGACTTGTTCTGAAGAACAAGTGATGACAATTCAAGATTCACTCCAATGAACATGAATTTGAAGCTCCCAGGGTCAGAGACACCATGACAGAAGAAAGAGATTCAAAGAGTGGTAGATCCACCTCGAAGGATGAATACTGCCATGGGTATGAGAGATAACTCAAGATGAAGAAAAGAATGCTATGAAAGAAGCTATGATCAAAGAATAACAGTTGATCATGGGGAATGATGTATACGATATGATTTCGAGACATAAATGGAAGTACGTAGTATCTTCCATATGGATCTACAAGAACAAGTGTACAAAGAAAAGTTCGTGAGTTGCCTTTGAAAGAATAGACTATGACATGACATACTCTATCGACAAGTATATGTCAAGCATAGAACCACCTATACAGAATGTAGAGGGAAGATGATTCTCCACTTCAGGGGGAGTGACTATAGAAGATATCTGAGTTCAACATGGTATGACATGATGGATAGCTTCCTGATAGATCGAGACTTTACCAAGAGTAAAGTGGGTTCCAACCTTCAGGATTGAATGCAGAAGACTAGGATATTTTGATGACCTGACAAGATGAACTCATGAAAGATGTTATGATGAAAGAATACTAGAATGTTGTTTGGGATATAATACTCAAACCAGAAAGCAAGAATGTGGTATCTTCCAAATGGATCAGTAAGATAAATATGCTACTGATAGAAGTAAGGAAAGACTTGTGGCTTCTCTAAGAAAGAGGGAATTAATTCTGAAGAGACACTTACTCCAAGAAGCAAGGTATACTTTCTTCAGAGCTATCATGGTAGTTTCTTCCATGATGAAGTAAAGACAAGCCTTCCTTCATGGTATGATTGAGGAAGAGTTTTACATCGAATAGTCACAAGAATTTGAAGTTGAAGAAAGATGGACTCGTGTACGCAAGTTGAAGAAGGCCCTCTATGGCCTGAAGCAAGCTCCCAGATATTGTTATGGAAGAATAGATAGTTTCCTGACGAGCATGGGATTTGCCAAGTGTAAAGTCGATCCTAACATTTATCTCAAGGTTGTAGAAGATGAACCTGTCATCCTGTTATTATATGTGGATGACCTATTTCTGACAGGGAATGAGAAACAAATTGTAGAATGCAAGAAGAAGTCCACTGAAGAATTTAGACCTTGGTCTAATACTTTATTTCCTAGGTCCGGAAATATGAAGGAATATTTCTCAATCAGGGAAAGTATACAGTGCAAAGTTTGAAAAGATTTGATATGTTGGAATGCAAAATCATGGCCACACCCATGGACTCCAACCTGAAGCTGTTAGCTGATGACTCATCAGAGTTAGTGGATGTGACTCATTACAGACAGATCATTGGGTCATTAATGTACTTAACAAATTCTAGACCAGACATTTGTTTTGCTGTGAACACCTTAAGTCAATATCTTGTTCAACCAAGACGGGTTCACCTAGTAACCGCAAAACATGTGATGAGATATCTGAAAGGGACTATAGACTTTGGTTTATACTATGATGGTAGCCATGAGTATAGATTGTATGGCTACATAGATGCAGATTGGGATGGAAGTATCTCAAACAGGAAAAGCACATTAGGTAGATGCTTTTGTTTGGGGTCTAATATGACTTCATGGTTTAGCAGGAAACAGTCCAGTGTTTCTCGTAGCATGGATGAAGAAAAATACATAGCAGATTTTTCTGCTAAGTTGTGAAGTCATATGGCTTCGGAAGCTAATATCAGGTCTCTTTGACCTAAAGATGGATACTACAATGATTCTATGTGATAACCATATTTCTGATGATAGAGAACCCTGTGTTCCGATTGTAACACATAAAAATTTGGTATTTCTAGATATGAGATAAGATATAGATGATGTTTCAGTATTTTCATACTGTAGATGCAGATGATGATTATTCTGTATCTCTATACTGAATATAGAGATGATAATGCTTTCAGTATTTCTATACTGAAGATATAGATGATGATGCTTTCAGTATTCACATACTAGAGATACATATGGTGATAGTTCAATATTCACATACTGAAGATGTAGATGATGATGGTTTGAATGATGATGTACTGATGAAGCCTCTGTCTCGGGTAAAGTTCGAACACTTTCGAGACAAGCTTGGTGTTGTTCAAAAAGACCTTCCTCGAAAGGGGGAGTAGTGATGTTGCAGTGGGATTGTATCATCCCTGGGAACTTTCCCTAAAGTGATCTGGAGACCTCGATCCTCGAGAATGAAGAAGGATTGTATCATCCTGGGACATCTATCCAAAATAGATCTGGTGACTTCGGGCTTCATGAATGTGGTGGGATTGCATCATCCCTGAACTTCGGTTCAAAATGTATCCGGAGATCTCGGCCCCCATGAATGTGGTGGGATTGCATCATCCGTGAACCTCGGTTCAAAATGTATCCGGAGATATCGGTCCCCGTGAATGTGGTAGGATTGTATCATCCTTAAACTTTGGTTCATAATGGATCCGGTGACTTTGGTACTCAAGAACATGTGTTGATCCTGTAATTCCAATAGGAAGGATTGTCTGAGTTCCACATCTGTGTTGATCCTATAATTCTAAAAGGAAGGATCGTTAGTAATTCCATAAAGACCTAAATCCCGTAATTCCAAAAGGAAGGATTATTGAATTGATCCTGTAATTCCAATAGGAAGGATTTTCTGAGTTCCATAGATGTGTGTATAAATTCAGGCGAGCAATAGATTAATTTTACCCACAACAATTATCAATTGATCATGCAAAATTGCTAACAATGGAGACTGAATATGGAGCTGTAACACAAAATTATATTAACTGAGTGTACAATAGCCAACCCTATAATAACATAGGTTGCTGAATATATAGAATACATCAAGAGATCAAATGCATAATGAGGCATCCAAAACTAGCATAAAGCAGGCTTACCCAAAGTAGGCAAATCCCCCATAGGTGTAAAAAGCTGATCCCAAATCTGTCATGAGGCTCAGGAATTGGCAAGGGCGCATGGGAAAGATAATGAGTGGTGGAATGGCAGCTCATACATGCTTTTTCATGGAGGAAAGAGTGGAGGATGAAAGGGGAAAAAAACAAGTTCACCTCACCTAGTCTTGCTTTCCTATGTGCCTTAAAACACTAAAAAAGCAGGCAATAAAGCAGAAAAAGTAGAAGGGTGCCTAGGAGGCCAGGAATAAAGAAGATTTGATTCCTAAGGATTTCCCAAGCGCTACATGAGTCAAATATGGCAAGTTTGACCTCTATGGATAGGCAATTAGCAACTTGCACATGGTGGGACTCATGAACTAGGCAAATAAGACAAAAATAAATGAATTAATGTCTAAGTGGGTAATACTATGGGTTTGATTATTCTAACACCCCCCCTTAAGCCTGAATTTATGAGTAATAAATAAAAAAATAGGGCCTAGCAATAAGGATTAGTCACCCTTTTACATACTGCAAGTCCATATGAAACAAGGAAAGAGGCAAAACCAACTTGGGAAAATCCTCCCTTAAACATGGACTATAAAACAAAATTGTAGAATCTTGTCTCCACTCATGCCTTTACAGCATTATTAGTAATCCCCAGCAGTGATTTGAGATTGCTGAAGGTCTTCTCACAAAATTCTTTGGTGACGATATCAGCTACTTGTTCTGAAGATGAACAGAAGAGTAGGTGAATGGTGCCATCATGCACAAGCTCTCCGATGTAGTGCATGTGAATCTCAATGTGTCTGCTTCTCTGCTTCTGAACTGGATCTTTGTAGATTCAAATGGTACTCTGGTTATCACAGTAGATAGTATTTGAGTACTCAGGTTCGAAACCACACTCTCCAAGTAAACCCTGCAACCATAAACACTGAGTTGCTACATTAACAACTCCTATGTACTCAGCTTCTATAGATGAGAGTGCAATGGCACTCTGTTTCTTGCTTGACCAGATGATTGGCCCTTCTGCAAGCATGAACACATATCCTGAAGTGGACTTTATATCTGTGCTATCATCTGCCCAATCACTGTCAGTAAATCCAATCAAATCAAGATCAGATTTTGCCTTATAGAAGATCCCATGTGTCCTTGTTCCCTGAACAAAGTTAAGGATCCTTTTGGCTGCTTTCCAATGGATCTCATGAGGCTGATCCATGAATCTAGAAGCCACACTTACTGCATAACAAATATCAGGTCGAGTATGTGTCAAATACAATAAACATCCAATCAATTTTCTATACAGTGTATTGTTTACCATCGGTGGAGAATCATCTTCCTCCAGCTTCACTCCTGAAAGGAAAGGAGTTTTGCTTTCTTTGCAGTCTTGCATTCTAAATTTGATCAGCAAATCCAAGGCATAATTGTACTGGTGCACCTTTATTCCAGCTTTGGTTTGAGCAATCTCAAGCCCTAGAAATTGACTTAAGAGCCCCAAATCTGTCATGGAGAAGGCTTGGTTCATAGCTCCTTTTAAGGAAGCAATCTCAGCCTGTGAGCTTCCTGTAATGAGGAGGTCATCAACATATAACACAATGATCATTAATGAACCATTAACAGACTTCAAATAGACATTTGGATCTGATTTGCACCGAACAAAATTCAGAGATAGCAAGAAACTATCTATCTTGGCATACCAAGCCCTGGGGGCTTGCTTTAGCCCATACAATGACTTTCTCAACCAG
>LPNX010485150.1:0-74867 GCA_001517045.1 Pseudotsuga menziesii | reverse complement strand
ATAGCTTTAGAAAATCTGTCCCGGCTGTCAGTAGAAGGCTCCCAGTCTTGATTTCGAACCTGCAAAACAATTTTTGAAGGAGAGTAACAACCTACAATGGCTCTGATACGATGTAGAAATTCAGGCCAGCAATAGATTAATTTTACCCACAACAATTATCAATTGATCATGCAAAATTGCTAACAATGGAGACTGAATATGGAGCTGTAACACAAAATTATAATAACTGAGTGTACAATAGCCAACCCTGTAATAACATAGGTTGCTGAATATATAGAATACATCAAGAGATCGAATGCATAAGGAGGCATCCAAAACTAGCATAAAGCAGGCTTACCCAAAATAGGCAAATCCCCCATAGGTGTAAAAAGCTAATCCCAAATCTCTCATGAGGCTCACGAATTGGCAAGGGCACATGGGCAAGCTAATGAGTGGTGGAATGGTAGCTCATACATGCTTTTTCATGGAGGAAAGAGTGGAGGATGAAAGGGGCAAAAAACAAGTTCACCTCACCTAGTCTTGCTTTCCTATGTGCCTTAAAACACTGAAAAAGTAGGTAGTAAAGCAGAAAAAGTAGAAGGGAACCTAGGAGGCCAGGAATAAAGTAGATTTGATTCCTAAGGATTTCCCAAGCACTACATGAGTCAAAGATGGAAAGTTTGACCTCTATGGATAAGAAATTAGCAACTTGCACATGGTGGGACTCATGAACTAGGCAAATAAGACAAAAATAAATGAATTAATGTCTAAGTGGGTAATACTATGGGTTTGATTATTCTAACAATGTGTTGATCCCATAATTCCAATAGGAAGGATTGTCTAAGTTCCACAACTGTGTTGATCCCGTAATTCCGAAAGGAAGGATCATTAGTAACTCTGTAAAGACCTAAATCCCGTAATTCCAAAAGGAAGGATCATTGAATTGATCCTGTAATTCCAATAGGAAGGATTGTCTGAGTTCCATAGATGTGTTGATCCCATAATTCCAATAGTAAGGATTGTCTAAGTTCCACAAATGTGTTGATCCCGTAATTCCGAAAGGAAGGATCATTAGTAACTCCATAAAGACCTAAATCCCGTAATACTGCAAGGAAGGATCATTGAATTGATCCCATAATTCCAATAGGAAGGATTGTCTGAGTTTCACAAATGTGTTGATCCCGTAATTCCAATAGGAAGGATTGTCTGAGTTCCTTAAATGTGTTTATCCTGTAATTCCGAAAGGAAGGATGCTTAGTAACTCCGTAAAGACCTAAATCCCATAACTCCGAAAGGAAGGATCGTTAGTAACTCCGTAAAGACCCAAATCCTGTAATTCCGAAAGGAAGGATCATTGGTAAGTCCGTAAAGACCTAAATCCCGTAATTCCAAAAGGAAGGATCATGTTGATGTTTTGATGATGTTGATGTTTTGATGATGTTGATGTTTTGATGATAATGATGTTTTCATGATGATGATGTTTTTATGATGATGATGACGTACTGATCGAAAGATCAGTGTATGATGATGATGTACTGATCGAAAGATCAGAGTATGACGATGATGATGTATTGATTGAAATATCAGAGTATGATGATTATAAAATACTGGTCAAATGATCAGTATGTGATGATAACGACGTACTGATCAAAAGATCAGAATATCATGATGATGATGCTGTTCAAGAATTGAAGTATGATTATGGTGCTGATCACGATGTTAATGATCAGGTTGCTGATTGAAAGAACAAAATGCTGAAGAAGTTGTTTCTGATCGAAAGATCAAAGTACTGAAGATGTTGCTAATCAAAATGTTGAAGATGTTGTTGCTGATCGAAATATCAAAGTGCTGAAGATGTTGCTGATCAAAATGATAAAGATATTGTTGCTGATTGAAAGGTCAAAATGCTGAAGATGTTGCTACTGATTGAAAGGTCTAAGTGTTGAAGATGTTGTTGTTCAAAAGGTGAAAGTGCTGAAGATGCTACTGAAGATGTTGCTAAAGGTGTTGTTGATCAAAAGGTCAAAGTGTTGAAGATGTTGCCAATCAAAAGGTAAAAAGATGCTGATGCTGATCAAAGAGTTGCTGTCGTTGAAAATTGAAGACGAAGACTATATGATGTTGAAAAGCTTCCAATGATTTATAGATGTGTTACCCTTATGTTGTTGATGATGTCCTCTCCTACTATTGTTGTTGTTGTTGTAGAATACCCTTCTTGTTAAGGGGGAGTGTTGAAATATTATAACTTGGAAGAATATTTTATATGTATCTTTTGTGGTCCTCGATGGTCCTACTGGGATAACCACTTGTATTATCTTTGTACCCCAACGCTTCTAATCAAAAGAACTAATAAGAGTCATGAGGTAGTCCCCTCTATTGTAAAGGTGGGTCATTAGCACCCTAGTGTGGTTACTTGAGCCTACATGTGTAACTCGAGCCTACATGTTTAACTTGAGCCTACATGTCGGATGAGTTAATTAAAGTGGACGGATGAATATAAATAGAGGTGTCGTGCTCCTCATTTGGAACACACATTCTCACTTGTGTAGCGCATTAGTGGAGAAGAGAAGTAGCTGGAGAAGGAGGAGGATCAGGCTTTGATCTCCTTGCTGGTTTTATCTTTTATCTTTTTGGGGCATCTATATTGAGGAAGCTTTTGCTGGGTTTTTCCCTTTAGGGTTTTCCTAGGATAAATATTTGTGTTCCTTTTGTATGGTTGTGCTTGTATATCTTTTAGTGATCCTATTTATATGTTTTTGTTATGAAAATGTAATGAAATACTGATGTCTTAGCTAAGAATATAAAAAATTTAACAACATTCAGTGTTCTCTATGTCTTCTATCATGGATTTTGAGATCCATATGTCAGACCTCTCACATGTTGTGCATGCCTCTCTCCTTGATGGTGTACAACCCAGTGACTTCCATGATGTTTTCTTAGCCAAATTAGGTCCTTTTAGTGTCTTATAACTTACCATACTTGATCACATGCACTTTCTCCAGCTCCTCCCTTATTCTTGGCACTCATTCTCACAGCCTCCTTAAATATTTTGAACATCACTATATTTCCTCCTTACATACTTCTACCACAGAGGATTATTTACCAGTATAGTCTCATGAGTCTACTATTGTGCTGATATGTGATCTCTTGGGTGCTTTTGAAGCTAGATCAACCCATGGATCCCATGCATTCTGACTCTTTGATCCTATTCCTTGTCTATGTTCCTACACGATCACTTAGACACATCCTCTCTATTTAAATGAAGATGGAGACATTATACATTTGCTTGGATAGTTATTTCACCTATCTAGAGCTCATTTCATCCTTATTGGTTCGAATTTCAAGACATGTCATCATCTTGGACTGTTTACAAGTCTCAAGATCTTTCCTTATTTCCTTCACATCATTGGATCTCAGTTGTTCTACATGGTCCTAGTATCCATCTTGCAGTTGTTTATGTTTTTGATCCATGTGAGCGGATTTATCTTCTTCCCAAGAAGAAGATTCCTTCAGACATTAGCATTTAGTTTAGAACAGCAACAACACTAGCAGTTCAACAGTTTTGGTATTTCTTTTCATGTCCTTTCTTGAGGGAGGATTTTCCCATTGTTGTTTTCCCTCTTTCCTCATTTCTTTGGACAAGATAAATTGTAAAAGGGTGACCATAGCCTTTTTCTTGGGCCCTATATGTATATATATTTCTGATTAGGTTAGAGATATCATCATAAAGTTAGGCTTAAAGGGGGGTGTTGGAATATCATAAACCCACTCATAAAATAATTAATCATTATTTGATTCATTTTATACCCACTAACTTAGATAGTTGGAATCCACTTGCACCTTAAAGTCAACAATTTCCATCTATATCCCAAGAATGATTTATTTCTGATTCTGGGTTGATCTTGACCACTTTATGGCCATCTAGAATTAGTAACAACACTTCACAACAAATTATGCTTTATTCTGCTTTATCATGCTTTTTTGTGGATAAGGTAAAGCTAGTAAACTAGGAAATTGACAACTTTTGTTGCCAACCCATCCTCCATTATTTTCTCTCCATATTCTAGGATCAACAAGTCTTTGCTTCACTCATCATCACTCACACATGTTATTACTAATTTGTGAGGTGATTGATAGACTAGGAAAGTGCTTTATCCAACTATGGGGTTTATCATAATTAGTAAGCCTGCTTTATGAGCTAGCTTGAGTTGTCTTCTAGCAACTCTATTTTCCTTTATAAGGATGTATTACGTATGTAATAATATTAATTATCATTTATTGATCATTCATTAATGTGTGTTCATTAATTTTTCTTCTTATCTACTTATGCTAATTCTCTACAATTCTCTATGAGGTTTGTTAGAATAATCAAACCCATAGTATTACCCACTTAGACATTAATTCATTTATTTTTGTCTTATTTGCCTAGTTCATGAGTCCCACCATGTTCAAGTTGCTAATTGCCTATCCATAGAGGTCAAACTTGCCATCTTTGACTCATGTAGTGCTTGGGAAAGCCTTAGGAATCAAATATTCTTTATTCCTGGCCTCCTAGGTGGCCTTCTACTTTTTCTGCTTTATTGCCTGCTTTTTTAGTGTTTTAAGGCACATAGGAAAGCAAGACTAGGTGAGGTGAACTTGTTTTTTGCCCCTTTCATCCTCCACTCTTTCCTCCATGAAAAAGCATGTATGAGCTTCCATTCCACCACTCATTAGCTTGCCCATGCGCCCTTACCAATTTGTGAGCCTCATGACAGATTTGGGATCAGCTTTTTACACCTATGGGGGATTTGCCTATTTTGGGTAAGCCTGCTTTATGCTAGTTTTGGATGCCTCCTTATGCATTCGATATCTTGATGTATTCTATATATTCAGCAACCTATGTTATTACAGGGTTGGCTATTGTACACTCAGTTAATATAATTTTGTGTTACAGCTCCATATTCAGTCTCCATTGTTAGCAATTTTGCATGATCAATTGATAATTGTTGTGAGTAAAATTAATCTATTGCTGGCCTGAATTTATACAAGGTTAATTGTGTGCCTAGATCTTTAGCTTGTTAATGAAATTCCTTATGCCATCAAGGCTTTAGAATTTCTACATTTTTTACCCTAACCCTTGAGATAATAATAAATAATAATTGAAGGAATTATATGACTAATGACCCAACAGTTTGTTTATTTGAGATTTTAAAACTTTGCATGGATGTGTTTTGAGGATATCTAGTCTTGGATGACCCGAACATATCTAAAGCAATGAATTATTGATGAGTAAGTTGTGATTATGAAAATAATTATTGATGAGTAACTTATGATTATGAAAATGATATCGACATTGGGTCAATTATTAATGGAGATACATTATGATTTTAACTCTCAATGAAAATCACATGAAGATATTAGCAAGGATTTAAAGTTGTATAATGTTTTATAGTAATGAATTACTGAGATCATTTATGTATCATATACTTGGATGGAAATGCGGGTGCATAAAACACAAGAAAGCACCAGTATGTGAAGACTTTAGCTGACTCGACGATTGTGGGAGGTGATCGGATATGATTTCCAATTGAACCACATCAAGTGATAGGGTTGAAAACTGAGATGCGTAACTCTATAAAATTTGACGATGCGATGAACTTTGAATAGAGTGAGGTCAACTCCACTTCATCACATGTGTGTGCCACAAGGGTATGACTCAACCTTATTCCCTAGGACCACCTATCTCTTCACATAGTAGGGGAGCTCAGGTATGTTAGTCATCATAACCAACTCCCCACCCATGGGAATTATTGGAAGTGCATGCTAGAAGCATAACACCTTGATAATTCTGGTTGCAATGAGAATGGATTGGCAATTATCATTTGTTTGAATTCAGGGAAAGAATAAGGTAATCATAAATAAATTTACAGAAACTTAATAGTTAAACTAAAAGTGGTTCATGGGATGCATGAGAATTAACAAAAATGTTGATAAAAGCTAAAGAAAATGAAGAACTAGGGATCTTGATCTTCTTCCTTGGTCGTGCCATAGTTTGGAGCTCGAACTATTTTCGTGGCTCCTAGGATAGTGTGGAAGAGTGTGGTTCAATACAATGTGAGTGGGGTTGGGAGCCTAGCAAAAACAACATCGCATTGTATTTTTTTTTTCATTCCTGTCGAGCTTGGGGTCCCACTGGAAGGAGAATATGCATTGAAGGGAAGAAGCTTGTGGCTTCATTGTGATTGGAAATCCGTCTCGAGAGTACAAAAATGATTCCAGCAACAACTATGTTCCAAAGAACGACCATATCTTGGTGAGTTCGTAGGATCTTGTGGCGAGGATTTTGGAAAGAAAAACAACCTTCAACAACACTAGCAAATCTTGAAATATTAACAAATCATGGTTATTGTAAATTTTGGTGTTATCGAATTGTTCTTTTATTACTATAATTGAAAGGATGTCATGTAGATTTAATTTACTAAATATTGTTTAAATTATAGACATCGAAGAGTTATGTGAATCTCATATTTAAATTCATAGATCTCTTTATTTATGTATTTTCTTTTAAAAGGAAAGAGAAGAATAAACAATGTTCTTAAGTGAAAAATTATTTTAAATGTATATTTATTTATATGCATGCATATTCTTTTAGTTTTTTTTGTCGCACCCTTTGGAGGGTTGTTACACATGGTATACTAGCATGGTTCACATGTTCAGATCAAAGGATCCTTGTTTTATCTCTTATACTTCTCACCGTATAAGTGTAGGGGCTGTATTTTTACTAGCTATTTAAAGAAACTTAAAAAAATGAGATATAAGTCTACTTATGAAAAGTGCAAAAAGATCTAAAAATTTTAGGTTATAGAAAAGCATATCGACATATTTGAATTGTTATGCATTTTGGGCTATAATTTGTTAGCTAGATTTGTTGCAAAGTTTCGTGGGTAATAGATGATCATGAATCATGAATAATTGGGCATTGTTAATAAATTTACATGTTAGATCTGTGGTAGGAAACCCTTGCAGGGTATGTAGTGTTATAAACTTGATGTGTATCTAATATTGTGATTAGATCTGATATACACTATCTAGACCGGTTACATTATGACATTACAGAATTATAGTCCATGCTTGCTACTCTGGTAAACATGTCAGCGATTTGTTGTTGTATAAAGAATTTGGCAAATCTATTTTTTTATTTGTTGGTTAAGTGTCCTGTGACTTGTTGGGAGAACCTTTGTTCTAAGAAACCAATCTAGGGGCATCTAAGCCGTCAAAATCACCAAGGAATCACACCTATCCTGGCTACACAAAACCTTAGCATTGTTGGATTTAAATGTTGCCTTCGAGGAGCAGAGGGTTTTGATCCTAGGCGGCTAAGTAAACAAAACCCCTTTCCACCATTTTCTTTACCGAAATTTGAGGAATTTTGCAAACCTGTGAATAAGCCATGTTGTATGTTGTATTTATTTCATTGAAATTATGGCCCAAAAGGAGTAGAGATATGGATTCTAGAAGATGTATATTGTAGCTTGGTAGTATAGGTTGTCAGTATTTTTAATATGGTCGAATTCATGTTATTCGTAAACTGGGTTGCACATGCATGTAGATATGCAATTTTTAGAAGATTAATGGTTACCCTTAACTGCGGTTTGCAATTTATATTTGCAATATTTCTTGTATATCTATTCACTGAATGAATGATCAAATGTGAAACAATTAAGGAAATTAATAAATAAAAAGAAAAAAAAAGAAATAACTTGGTAGGATTTCAAAGTGTTAATTAGTATCGGAGAATGTCTGAAATGATAGAAGACCTATATTCATATATCTATTTAATAAGAGAGAAAGTCAGGCGGGTGGGGGACATCTTCTTAGACCAAAATTTATTGACGGGGCAACTCTCTATTCCACTGCTTCCAAATTATATCTTTCAGCGACAATATTTCCACACTTCATTCTTTTATTAAGGAGAACAATATTAAACATGTTGCAGAGCAATAAATGCTCTGGCTGCAGGGTTCACAATGCTGCAGCCAGAGCATTTATTACTCTGCTGCATGTAAAATATTTTTAGCCTTTTATTAATAGCCATTCTTCATTCATTCCTTCCACGCTTTGATTGCTGGTTGAAGGATGGATCTGCAGTTTCATCGAATAGCGAATCCCATCTATACCTTTAGCCACTTGTCCATCCACGGATGGGTACAGAGAGATAGATATCAGCTACTACTTTATTGAGTAGTTGTGTCTAAAGTTATGAGACGTGGGCAGTCCCTGTTAGTTAACCATAAATTTAAATATTAATTTCTAAAGTCGTGATACAAAAATAGGATGGGACTAGACCAATGCTTAGTTTTTGCTGAATCTGGCGCCCCGGTCCAGTATGTCTGTTGAAAGGACCTATTAAAGTACTTTTGCAAGGAATTCTATAGGAGTTAAGTTTGGCATGTTGATGTTTTCATGAGTGAAATTGTAAATATTCAACAGTAAATGTATTCTGGATCTTTCGGATTCCAATTCCCCACCTAGAGAGTGATAGCATGGGTCAAAACATATTCTTGAAGTTAAAATTAGTTGTTAAAAAGTATACATCATATACCAATTCAGATATACCTTTCTAAATTGCTTCCTAAGTATTACGAATCTTGTGTTAACTCTATGTTTTGTTACTTCCAATACCCTTGCGGAGGCGACAACACACCCATAGTGCCTCTAGCGAGATTGAAATCTTTCTGCTTTTTAGGATGGAGAAAAGAACTCATTGTTATGGTCATAACCACTGATAGTTGAGCTTCCAATCATTGGTATGGGTTTCTAGTCACATACTCTAGTTAGTCACATAATTTCTAACTTAAGATGAATAAAATAAAGTAGTGCTGGGTGCAAGAACTGAAAATGTTTTCATTAACCTTGTGATAAGCAATATTATTCGTTGGAACACTGATGGAGGATACTGTGGAAACAATGAAGCTAAATGCAAGTCAAGCCTAAAAATATCCATGGGTATTCAGAGCAACTTAATGGCCTTAGGGAGGCCTAATCTCATATGTTGCTAAAATAGTTTATGAATACAAAATCCACTATGGGGTTAGCTCTTGAGAGTGTTTTCCTCCACCTCGAGAAATATGCCACAATGGCACAATCGCTCTGTGCACCGATCATGAGATTTCCTCTTATCGTTTACTAGCTCCCTCGAGATATAAGCTCCTTCACACTTCCATGAGTAAAGATAATCCCCAACATTGGTGAAACTGTGAGAGTATATGTCTACAGTTTTAAATATTTAAACAAATAATTAAATAATTATGAAATGATGATATTATATGTCTAAAGTTTTAAATATGTAAACAAATATTAAATAAATAAAATTGTGATTGTGAGTTATTTGGATCTGGTTTGATACAGAATGGAGTAAGCTACCCACGCGACGATTTTGCGAGGCGTCTATCCTCGCTCCAACCCATCCGGTGACTAACTTTCTGCCAAAAAATACGAACAACCCACCTGGAAATATCCATAATCATGATATGCACATGCCATGGTGGTCTAATGAATGCATGCACATACCATGGCTATCTCATTCATTAGCCATTTTCAAATTTGAATTTTGAACCCCGAGCATTTCCCTCCATGTTACATAGGTCATCTCGACACTAGGAATCTCGCCCTTTTGTTTTCAAGAACAGAGCTCTGCAAGGGCACCCTACCTGTTCTACCATGGCCACAAGAACACCACTTTCTTGTGTTAGTTTTTCAACATTTAAGCTAGCATTATGTTAGGATCTTTACTGAGAGAATAAAAAGTACAGCAATCAAACAAAAGAGACAATGAACACAATGTTTTGATTGGGGAAACCATAAATGGAGAAAACCCCGCAACTTCCTGAAGATAGAATCACCAAAAGATGTAAGAACCAAAAACAGTAAGATGCACTCCCGACAGCAGTAGTCTTCTTCTTCTGTCTAGCCCCAGTATTTCCTTCCTCACTAATGCACCACACTTGAGTGAGAGAGTGATGTGTGTAGTACAAGTGATAAATAGAGGGACTCTCACTCTCTATTTATATTCTTGCGTTCACTTGAAGTGCACTTAATCATGTCGGCCCAACTTAACAATTACTTACTAGAGCCTACACCTTAATGAGTGTATAATAACCCTAGTACCCCAAAAATTGTGGGTACTTCCACAATGACTTGACAAGACTTGTTTATATTATTAATCCTCCCGATCGGAACATTAGGCCATGACAACATGAATCAAATACATAATAGAAACATCCCAGAATAAACATCGGGTTACAATATACAAGATACATAGAAGAATACATTCCGAAGTTACAAATACATCAACACTCCCTCTTAACTAGGAAGGTATTCTTTTGACACAATTTTTAGTGCTAGTCTTCTTCTCTGTATCAACTGGATCATGTTCGTCTTCAAGTCATCTTCATCATCGAATCTGGATCATCTCTCCATCTGGATCGTCATAGAATGTCATCACTGGATCTGGATCATTAATCGATCGAGATCATCATCACTGGACTGGATCTGGATCATCACTCGATCTAGATCTGGATCTGGATCATTTCTCGATCGGGATCATCACTGCTGGATCTGGATCATCACTCGATCTGGATCTCTCGGAGTCATCATAACTGGATCTAGATCATAGCTCGATCTGGATCATCTCTAGTCATAATCATGTGTGTACTAATCTTGTCATGGGAAGTTCTACAGAGCCATCCCTTTTTCATGTAGGTTGTAGGCCTAGCCACCAGGTAGGTCTTCAACCAGCACTTACATCTGACCTGCTCATCAGAAAGGCACGCCCATCACTCACATATGATCATGTAGTAAACTACAATCACATCAGAAAGGCCCAGCACTCACATTCACCAGCATGGTAGGACATCACATCACCAACATCTGTAAAATGGCTCTGCACTCACATCTGACCTACTCGTCAGAAGGGCATGCACTCACATCAGACCTGGTAGGAACTGAATCCTACACCCTCATCAGAATGGCCCCCAGTCCCTGACTGAGCTACCTGGTAATGGACCAGGTGCCTCCACTCTCCCTGAGAGTGGCAGTTGCCCTTACATCTGTCCTACTCGACAGAATGGCATGCACTCACATATAACCTAGTAGGAACCAAATCCTACACCCTCATCAGAATGGCCCCCAGTCCCTGACTGAGCTACCTGGTAACGGACCAGGCACCTCCACTTTCCCTGAGAGTGGCAGTTTCCCTTACATTTATCCTACTCAACAGAATGGCCAACACTCACATCTAAAATGGGAGGAACCTAATCCTTTAGCCATGAACAGAATGGTTCATCCGTTACATCTGACCTGCTCATCAAAATACCTCTCTCAGTCCCCGATTGAGTGTTCCTGGTAACTGAACAGGTGCCTCCATTCCCAGAATGGCAGTCAGCACTCATATCTGACATGGAAGGAACCAAATCCTCTCACCATGATAGAATGGGTCAGCCCTTACACCTGACCATGGAAGGAACCAATCCTCTCACCATGTCAGAATAGCTATGGGTCTCATCACTTTCTCTTGGAGGGAACCTTGATCTAGAGAACACCAAGTCTCTCTCTGAAGTACTCGAACTTCATCCTAGCCAATGGCTTCGTCAATACATCAGCTATATGTTCCTCCATCGCAACATACTAGAGCTTCAATGCTCCTCTCTGCACCATATCCTTGATATAGTGATACTTGATCTCGATATGCTTCGACTTGTCATGGAATACTGGATTCTCTGACAACTTCATGCAACTCTGGTTGTCACAATGTATACAAGTAGCATCCAACTAGAGATCAAATATATCAGACAGTAGCTTCCGTAGCCATACTGCCTCACAACTAGCTGAACAAGCTGTGACATACTCTGCTTCAACTGTACTCAGTGCCACACAGGATTGCTTCCTGCTAAACCAAGAGATCACACCTAATCCCATACTAAAGCAACATCTTGAAGTACTCTTCCTGTCGATGGCACTGCCTGCCCAATCTGAATCAACATAACCCTCTAGGTTAATCTTTTGATTCGTATCGTACTTGAGCCCATAATCAATTGTACCCTTTAGGTACCTCAGAATATGCTTTGAAGCAATCAAGTGAACACTTCTCGGATCTGTCAGGTATTGGCTCAAGGTGTTCACATCAAAGCAAATGTCTGTTCTCGTGTTCGTCAGGTACATCAGTGACCCAATCATCTGACGATACATCGTAGCATCAACTGACTCTGATGAAGCATCACTCAATAGCTTCAGGTTCGATGCCATAGGTGTGCCCATAGTGTTGCAGTCCATCATCCCAAGCCTCTTTAGGATCTCTACTGCATACTTCCCTTGTCAACACCTCCATGCCTAGAACAATAGTGCATCAACACATAACAGGAGCATCACTGGTCTTCCGCCTTCAACCTTGAAGCAAAGGTTGGAATCCACTTTACTCTCAGTAAATACTAGAGTCATCATTAATCTATCCATCCTGTCGTACCATGTCGATCCTCAGGATATTCTGTAGTCACTCCATTTGAAGCAGAGCATCATACTCCCTCTGTCTTCTGTACTCTATGCACTGAAACATTCTGTATCGGAGTGACAAGTAGCTTCCTATGATACTAATATCCTATGTGACCATCTAGTGTATAGACTTGCATCTTCAACCTTGTAGCAAAGGTTAAGATCTTCATCAATCTCATCATGTATGTGTTTCAACTCTTACTGGCTGCAAATGTCTCTTCGTAGTCTAGGCCTTTCTTTTGTGAGAATCCTCATGCTATGAATCTTTTTTTGTATCCCATGATGTTTCCATCTACTGCATGATGGAACTATGAACTTCTCTTCAGGTCTCGATACTATGCCCTGACATCATTCTTCTTGAGCTGGTCTTCCATTTCTTCTTAGTTACTTCTTTATGGATGGAAGGTTCTGCATCAATGATGTCACTGCATTCATCATATTATTCTTTGTCTTGAAATGTCGTCACTTGTTCTTCGGAAGAAGTCTTCATTCTTATTTGCTTGTAGGCGATTATGTATGCGGTCTTTCCTACAAGTCAAATGCATTTGTATGGTTAGAACATTTCATAAGGAATATTCATACTGGAAAATACTTATGCATAAATATATGATCATGCAACTACTTTAGCCAATACAACATTCATCCATATCTCACTGAAACTTTCTAGATGCCTTCCATCTCTACCAGGACAACATTGAGATTGTGTACTAATCCAATATGTCAGCAAAGTGGTTTCATTCTAGATAAGTAGCAATGGAGAATTTGTATAGCATCATGAGCTACTTACCCATCACATGCATATTAGTAGTATACTGTCGTTAATGCAAACATCCTATCATGCATGATACATCAACTGAATATAAACAAATGCATAACAAAACAATATCATGAAATGACAATTGAATACTTATCTTTATTTGTTTCGTGGGTATACTCCTTCTTGAGCCTTCAGCTTCATCGTCTTCTTCATTCATGATAGCATCGTTTCTTATCCAAAAGCTAAGGTGGATAAGAAGTTCTTCAAGAGTTGAGTTCTTCATATTCCTCATTGCTTGAGGGATCTTCTTTGGATGGTAAGAGCTTGATCTTTAATTTCTCCCACCTTCTCTTCTCGCGCTTCTTCTTCTTGTGAGTTCTCTTCCTAGAGTCTATTGAAATTAATCACTTCCTTCTGGCACAAATTCCTTGAATGAATGAATCCCACGATCCTGGGAGGCCATTCAAAATGTCCATCACCACTTCTGCAGTCTTCACTTCTGCTTCAAGTTGTTCTTTGATTTGAGAGACTCTTATGACTGCATGGTCTCTGCATTCTGGATCTTCACATTCTTCAACTGGTTTCTTAGGGTCATATTCTGATTTCTGTTCTTCCCTTCAAATAGCTTGAAATTCTAGAAGACCTCCAACAGCTTTGCTTGCAATAGGTAGTGCTCTGTAATGCACATGTGCAAGCCTTCTATTCCAAAGCTCATTTGGCTCTACTGTTTCATGGATAAGGGCTTGTTCTGGATGGCCCTTCAATTTGTACAAGCCTCCTTCTTGTTCTCCAATCATCGATAGTCTTTCCTTTTGGCCACATGATGACTTGACCATCTATGAATGCAACCTGCATTCCTTTTGCATTAATGCTAAAATGGAGAGAAGGTTCTTCTTGAGTCCTGGAACAAACAATACTTCTTTCATTGTTAGAGACTTACCAGAGTCTAGCTTGTATGAAGATTCTCCACTACCTTTTGTTGGATATTGGTAGTCATCTCCTAGTTTCACCTTGTGAGGTGATTCATGTTTTGACAATCTTACAAAGGATTCCTTTAATCCTGTCATATGTTTGGAAGCCCCACTATCTATAAGCCAATCACCACTTCCATAAGTAATGTTACCTGCGAGAGCTGATACCAAAACATATTCATCCTCGCTTGAAGAATCTTCACTTTCATATCTAGATCTCTTTATATATATTTTATCATCCTCTGCAGCATGAGCATGATGTCTTCTTTAGCCTTGACCAAGTTCTTCTTGTGAGAGGCTTTGAGCCTCATCTCCCTCTGGAACTAGAACCTCTATACTCATGTAGCTGTCCAATCCATTTTCTTCAGAGAGATCAAATACTTCTATGCTTGCAAGTTGCCAACTTCACCAAGCTTATCATCAAGCTTATGTGATCGATCACTTTGAAATGAGAACCTCAAATGAAAATAGCAAAGGATTAGATCTTACCGATTTGAGGTGTCCGTCTTGGTTCCAATGCTGGCTGATCTAGGGTTTGCCACAGAAACCCTAATTTTAAAAACTTGGAATCCTTAAAATATAATTGGATATAAAGATATATCTCTTCAAATGGATCTGTCCAATGTACTCCTTTTCTTAAAACAGTGGAGGGAAGCTCTCGGAACAGGAAGCCCTAGATTTCCAATTTCTTCTGCAGAAATTCCTCTTACTGTTTCTGTGATATCTCTGAAATTAATGATCCTCTGTGTCTAAAATGTTGCACTGAGATAACCTCACATGTCCCTGATCTAAAACCATAGTTTTCATCAGAATTTCTTTCACCATTTGGGATTTATGATCCTTTTCCCAAGGTGACATGTTACAGGACTGTTCATAACATCAAAGTTGTACGGAATTCCATGTGTCATAGGTGTATCTTCTGAGTCGGAAATTCATAATACTGAAATTAAAGTCCATGCCCTTTCTGGAACATCTTCATTAATTCCATTTGGACCTCTATAGCCCAAGATATTGTAGATCTCCCCAGATGTCCTGTTTAGGGATGAAGTCTGGAAGATGCTAGAACCCTAACTTGGAGGGATCATATCTCCTAGAATATAGCGAATATGAGGCTGATTTTTGGAAACAGTGTTCATCAGGATTGTTTCTTCAGCCCCTAAAATTTTTAGCTTCTGAGACTTCTCCAACCTTGGAATATAGCGACTGTACCAAACCTTATCAGTTTTAGTATTTAGGGTTTTTCCAGCTTGGGGTCAAACTAGGGTTTGACTTTCCCGTAGTTTTACCCAACCAAATTTCTTGATCTAGGTCTCTAAACTTTGGTTTTGATGAGGAGAACAATCCTATGCTGGTCTCACTCAAAAATTAATCTTCTATAGAAAGCCCTAATTTTCGCATCGAAAACTGAAAATGCTCAGAATCGAATTCTGCTTCTACAGAAAGATGCACCATAAAAAGGAGAGTTGTTCCACCTTACGTTTGCTGAAACTATGTGGAGGAAGATCCAAAAACTAGGAATCCCTACTTCCCACAGCTGCATAGTGTCTTCTTCTCAGGTTAGCTCTGATACCATGTTAGTTTTTCAACATTTAAGCTAGCATTATGTTAGGATCTTTACTGAGAGAATAACAAGTACAGCAATCAAACACAAGAGACAATGAACACAATGTTTTGATCAAGGAAACCATAAATGGAGAAAACCCCACAACTTCCTCAAGATAGAATCACCACAAATGTAAGACCCAAAAATAGTAAGATGCACTCCTGACAACAGTAGTCTTCTTCTTCTATCTAGCCCCAGTATTTCCTTCCTCACTAATGTGCCACACTTGGGTGAGAGAGTGATGTGTGTACAAGTGATAAATAGAGAGACTCTCACTCTCTATTTATATTCTTCCATTCACTTGAAGTGCACTTAATCATGCCGGCCCAACTTAACAATTACTTACTAGAGCCTACACCTAAATGAGTGTATAATAACCCTAGTGCCCCCAAAATTGTGGGGACTTCCACAATGACTTGACAATAATTCTTTACATTATTAATCCTCCCGATCGGAACATCGGGGCATGACAACATGACTAAAATACATAATAGAAACATCCCAGAATAAACATCGGGTTACAATGTACAAGATACATAGAAGAATACATTTTGAATTTACAAATACATCAACATCTTGGATGTGGCGTTCACAGCTGGGACGGGCACTCACAGCTGGGACCGGTGCTCGGCTTACAAATGCCCTGGTTTCCATGCTCAAAGAGCAGCACAAGCCCAGTGTTCCCTTGACTTTGAAGGCCCCCGTGCCTATGAAGATAAAGTTGGGGAAACTGAAATCTAAGAAAGTTAAGGTCGGCGAGCAATGGGAGCTCATATTTGACACGCTTGATGCCAATGCCAAAGTTACAACTGAAAAGTCCAAGGTGATAGTGAAGATGTGAGGTGTTGCGATTCTAATCGATCCATAGCGGGTTTTATTACGTGACCTCGAATTTATTGAATTCATGGTTGGAGAGGCGAAGATAGGGTTACATTGTTTTCTAATTTGATCATATTGATGCCTGGATAGACCATTTATTTGTTTATACTTTATATATCACATTAATGACCGCCGTGCTTGTGGGAGTTGTTTATATGAAGGAATTGTTGTATTTATAGAATATTGGTTGATTTTTTACTCTATATTGTTCTTTCTTTGTTTTATTATAAATGGAGAAATGTTTGTAATGCAATGGATAATATTCATTCAATGTTGGGCCCAAAGTTATGTATTTGTTTAAATTCGGTAAATAAAATTATTCCAATATGTAAAATTTGGAGTTTAAATTACAAATTTGAAATTATAAGTTGATTGATTAAACAACATCATGATTCATTCTCCAATACTTGTGTGGTATAAGTCAAACATTGTGTATTATCATGTCCTAAGTATCCTCATATGATTCTGATATGATTTAGGTGGTGATCTTGTGAGTAATATCAAGACCGGTCTTTTGTTTTGTCAAGAATGAGGAGTTGTGTTGTATCAAGTCTAGACTTGTGTTTTATTAAGTCAATGACTCTCATAGACAATACCCTATGAGAATAAATCTCCAATTGTGGATATGATCTTGTGTTGTATCAAGATTGAAGTCTTGTATTGTATCAAGACTCTCGACCTCCATTTGTTGAGGTGGTTATACTATGTGATATATTTCTAGTCATGGTCACTAAGTACTATAATTATCCTTTAGGGATTAGCTACCCCTCGAATGAATTGCTTTAGCATATGACTATATGGACCTCGGTAATATATATGATCATTAATGTGTATTGAATAATTATTTTGAGTATGATATGATACCACGGATCAATAATATGCATATGGACCATGCATTGATCAATTAATGATAATGAGATAAAACATAGAGAAAGAGAATTCGAATTTACCAGGCAAATGTATGAGTGAAATCAAGTTATAAAGATTATGTAAAATATGAATGTCTCAATCAATTCCACAATCAAAGAATCAGTTGAATTATTAATGAATGTAATAAATGAAGTAAATCCTAGTGCTTAATGTTAATTAATATGCATGCATTAGTTAACTAAAGAGATACATGCAAAAGTCAATAATAAAAATTATGCATGGATGATACTGAGAGTGAAGCGTTGATGACATGGGGACTTCACTTATTGAACCTCTCACATAGCACGTGTGATCATGGGATATTAAAGAATACCCTTAATTTCGAGAGATATTGACCCAAACTCTTTTTGTTGAAACCCCCTCCCAATACTTAAAACCTCCTCCCCACCCATTTTTATAGCTCAATCCTTATAAACCACCCTACCTAGCCCCACCTTAAACCCGTCATCCCCCCAATACCTGCAATATATTGGTTCGATGTTTTATATTTTTAAAACCCACAATATCGACTAACGTGATAGTATATTGGTCAACAAGTGAAGCTCCCATGGTTGATGACAATTAAGTTATCATGTTAACTAAGTGATAATAAGTGAGTTAAAGATCAATTTCAAGTTAGATAACATTCAATTCAGGTAAGTTGCTATTCAGTTCAAGTCACTTAGCATTCAGTTCAAGTCAGTTAAAGATTAAGTTCAAGTCAGTTAACATTCAATTCAAGTAAGTTATCATTCAGCTCATGTCAGTTAACATTCAATTCAACTCAATTAACATTTAGTTCAAGTCAAATAACATTTATTTCAAGTGATTTAACATTCATATTAAGTTAGTTAAACATTCAGTTCAAGTCAGGTCACTTTGAGTTGAAGACAATCAGCATTCAGTTAAAGGTAATTGAGGAAAGGAAGGGTGCTAATGTTTCCATGGAGGGAGTTCTAGTTAGCTCCTCCCTGTGAATGCATTATGTGGTTCTCTTATTTTGTTACTTATCCTCCTATGTTCTACCTTCTGGATGTTAGGGTTTTTAGCTTGTTATTTATATGCTAATCATATGGAAAGTTCAATATAGTTGCATACAATTATTTTTGCAGCGTTACATTGGATCTCTCTTCTCTACTATTGTGGTGTTATCTCTTATCGAGCAATATGCATATGTGTTGTAAACCATTCTTTCCAAATCTATATATCATACTCAAAGATTTGTTGAGTTTTTTATCCTCCATGGTTAGAGGGTTTTCCTAGGGTATATTGTGTATCTCATGGTAAATTGATTCATATCGATGATTTATGGAGCTGATTTATGTGGATGATATATTTATGAGATTTATTTGTGGATTATATATTCATGTGATTCATACATGGCTGATATATTTATATGTGGTTGATTTATAAAATTCACAAGTGATGAAATTATTTGATAGAAGTTTTAAAGTTCAATCATCTCTAATTTTTCTCAAACATCAACATGGTATCGAAGAATAGGGTGTGAAGGAGCTTATATTTTGTCATAGGCTAATCCTACAGATATCTTGAATACTTGAGCAAAATATTGCAACCATGACATCAATGTCTGTTAAAACGGAATACCATCTCAAGGGAAATTCCAACTTCAACACTTGAAAGGAAATGGTATTGGACATATTAGAGGATAGTTGTGTAGCTAAAATGATTGAGGCCCCTTCATCCAATGCAGGGTGAATCCAAGAGAAAGTCAATATGCACTATTCCTGTCACTTTTGAGGAAACAAATTTCATGGATAATTTCTCATCAATGTTTGAACAATCTCCCAAAACCGTTGAAAACCCACCTCCCAAATGAGATGATTTAGCTTATTGGCAGGTTTATTCAAAAACCATCACAATTGTTTGGGAGATATGATTAGGTTTTTGGATATGGATTTTTTTGAATTTGTGTTATGGGTGTCTTTCCAATATGGACGAATTGGTTGAATGGCCTAGGGATTTTTGGATTGAATATTCTTCTTCTTCAATGGATATTGTGTGTAATGAGAGCATCATATATTTAAGAACTCATGAGAATAAGAATATGATGATATTCAAAAGAATGTTTTTGTGAAGTAGAGCATTCTCCCAAGGTTACACGAGATCCAATTTACCCATATAGAGATTTGTTACCTCCTACATGCACTCAAAATTAGAAGGAGATCAACATCGAGGGACTCTAGTAATTGTTGTAAGGAAAGAGAGATCAAGAGGGAACAAAAAAACAATAAAATATAAGTTCTTGCATTTTGTGTATTAAATTCTCTTCATATCTATATGATTTTAAATATGATTCATTATAGTCATATTGAGATATATATACTTGTGTAACACCTTTTTTTAGTTGGAATATCATAAAACCACTCATAAAATAATTAATCATTATTTGATTAATTTCCTACCCACAAGCTTAGATAGTTGGCATCCACTTGCACATAAAAGTCAACACTTGCCATCTATTTCCTAGGAATGATTTATTTCTGATTCTGGGTTGATCTTGACTACTTTATGGCTATCTAGAATTAGCAACAGTGCTTTACAATAGATTCCGCTTTATTCTGTGTTTTCTGCTTTATCCCACTTTTCTATGGATAAGGTAAAGCTATTCAACTAGGAAACTGGCAGCTTTTGTTGCCAACCCATCCTCCATTATTTTCTCTCCATATTCTAGGATTAGCAAGTCTTTCCTTCACTCATCACCACTCACACATGTTATTTATAATTTGTGAGGTGCTTTGATAGACTAGGAACGTGCTTTAACCAAATATGGGGTTTATCACAATTAGTAAACCTACTTTGTGAGCTTGCTTGAGTTATCTTCTAGCAAATATATTTTCCTTTATAAGGATGTATTACCTATGTAATAATATCAATTATCATTTATTTATCAATCATTAATGTGTGTTCATTAATTCTTCTTCTTCTCTCCTTATGCTAGTTCTCTACAATTCTTTGTGAGGTTAATTGAGTGCCTAGATCCTTCGCTTGTTTATGAAATTACTTATGACATCAATGCTTTAGAATTTCTACATGGTATGAGAGCATAGGATATAAAATATTTACATGATATCAGATCTTTGAGAGTTCATTAATTAATCCTCCTTTTCATATTTGTGGGTTTATTTTGCAGGTACAACTTCAAATGGATTCAAGAGTATCAGTTCCTCTTCTTTCTCCATTCACGAGATATTCAGAGTGGAAATTGAAGATGATTTCATCTCTAAAGAGACAAGGTCTCAATGAGATATCTATTGGAGCTGGTGAAGAGTCTTATGAAGATACAAGTGACTAGATGAATGACTATGATAGAGTAATTGGATCTATTTGTCTAGGTATCTCTCCAAGCATGCACTACCTTAATGATTATGTTGAACACCCAAAGGATCTCTAGACACCATTGGATAGAGTTTTGGGAAAGCACAATGAGGATCCTTCTAGCTATGTATAGAGTGCCTCTAGCTCCTCAATGATATCTCTCTCTCAAGATGTCTCAGCCTCTACAATCTCTGATGAAGTTGATCGTGAAGAGTAAGTTTCTCATACAATTCCTATTGCTACTACTCTCTTTGATTCAAATGCTTCCTCTTTCAATAAAGAATCAAATATTGAAGAGCCATATTCTTCTGTGTCTCTTGAAGTAGAAGATATTGATTCATCTTCTTAGGATGTTGTTGATGAAAAAGAAGTGACTAATGGAGATAATATTTCTATTCATGATTCTCTTACACATTCAATGTTCTCTATGTTTTCTATCTTGGATTTTAACATCCATATGTTAGACCTCTAACACTTTGTGCATGCCTCTCTTCTTGATGGTGCACAACCAAGTGACTTCCAGGATGTTTGATTAGCCAATCAAGTCCTTTTGGTGTCTTACCACTTACCATACTTGATCCCATGCACTTCTGCAGCCCCTCCCTTGTTGTTGGCACTTATTCTCAAAGCCTCCTTAAAGATTTTGAACATCAATCTTTCCTCCTTAAATACTTCTACCACAGAGGATTCCTTACCAGTATATTCCCATGAGTCTATTATTGTGATGATATGTGATTTCTTGTATTCTTTGGAAGCTAGATCAACCCATGGAGCGTGTGCATTTACACTCTTTGATCCTATGCCTTCTTTATGTTCCTACATGATCATTTGCACACATCCTCTCTGTGTAAATGAAGACACTATACATTCACTTGGACAATTATTTCACCTATCTGGATCTCATTTCATCTCTATTGGTTCGAAGTTCAAGTCATCTCATCATCTTGGAGCTGTTTACAAGTCTCAATATCCTTCAATATTTCCTTCACATCATTGGATCTCATTTGTTCTACATGGTACTAGTATCCATCTTCTAGTTGTTGATGTTTTTGATCCAGGTGAGCAGATTTATATTCTTCTCAAGAAGAAGATTCGTTGAGACATCAACATTTAGTTTGGATTAGCAGCAACACTAGCCGTTCAACATTTTTGGTATTGCTTTTCATTTCCTTTCTTGAGGGAGTACTCTCCCCTTGTGGTTTTGCCTCTTTCGTCATTTCTTTGGACAAGATAAATTGTAAAAGGGTGACCATAGCCTTGTTGTTGGGCCCTATATGCATATATATTTATTATTAGTTCAGAGATACCATCATAAAGTCAGGATTAAAGGGGGGTGCTGGAATATCACAAACCCACTCATAAAATAATTAATCGTTATTTGATTAATTTCCTACCCACTAGCTTAGATAGTTGGCATCCACTTGCACCTTAAAGTCAACACTTGCCATCTATATCCCATAATGATTTATTTATGATTATAGGTTGATTTTGACCACTTTATGGCCATCCAAAATTAGTAACAGTGCTTTACAACAGATTCTTCTTTATTTGTCTTATTCTGTTTTATCTTGCTTTTCTATGGATAAGGTAAAGCTAGTCAACTAGGAAACTGCCATCTTTTGTTGCCAACCCATCCTCCATTATTTTCTATCCATATTCTAGGATTATAAATTAGTTCCTTAACTCATCATCACTCACACATGCTATTGATAATTTGTGAGGTGCTTGATAGACTAAGAAAGTGGTTTAGCCAACTATGGGGTTTATCATAATTAGTAAGCCTGCTTTATGAGCCATCTTGAGTTGTATTCTAGTAACTCTATTTTTCCTTTACAAGGATGTATTACCTATGTAATAATATCAATTATCATTTATTGATCATTCATTAATGTGTGTTCATTAATTCTTCTTCTTCTCTCCTTATGCTAATTCTGTACAATTCTCTGTGAGGTTAATTGTGTGCCTAGATCCTTAGCTTATTTATGAAATTCCTTATTCCATTAAGGATTTAGAATTTCTACATGGTATCAAAGCACAGGATATGAAATCTCTACATGATATCAGATCTTTGAGAGTTCATTAATTAATCCTCCTTTTTAGATATGCGGGTTTATTTTGCAGGTACAACTTCAAATGGATTCAAGAGTATCAGTTCCTCTTCTTTGTCCATTCATAAGATATTCAGAGTGGAAATTGAAGATGATTTAAATTGGATAGACAAAATTGGATAGAGTTTTGGGAAAGCACAATGAGGATCCTTATAGCTATGTGGAGAGTGACTCTATCGCCTCAATGATTTCTCTCTCTCAATATGTCTCGGCCTCTACAGTATTTGATGTAGTTGATCATGAAGAAGAAGTTTCTCATACAGTTCTTGTTGCTACTACTCTCTTCGATTCGAATCCTTCCTCTTTCAATGAAGAAGAAAATATTGAAGATCCATATTTTTCTATGTCTCTTGAAGTAGAAGATCTTAAGTCATCTTCTTATGATATTGTTGATGAAAAAGAAGTGACTAATGCAGCTGTTATTGCTATTAATCATTCTCTCACACATTTAGTGTTCTCTATGTCTTCTATCATGGATTCTGAGATCCATATGTAATATGTTTCACATGTTGTGCATGCCTCTCCCCTTGATGGTGCACAACCCAGTGACTTCCATGATGTTTTCTTAGCCAAATCAGGTCCTTTTAGTGTCTTATAACTTACCATACTTGATCCCATGCACTTCTGTAGCTCCTCCCTTGTTCTTGGCACTCATTCTCAAAGCCTCCTTGAAGATTTTGAACATCACTATATTTCCTCCTTACATACTTCTACCACAGAGGATTATTTACCAGTATATTCCCATGAGTCTACTATTGTGCTGATATGTGATCTCTTGGATTCTTTTGAAGCTAGATCAATCCATGGAGCCCATGCATTCTGACTCTTTGATCCTATGCCTTCTCTATGTTCCTACACGATCACTTGGACACATCCTCTCTGTTTAAATGAATATGGATACATTATACATTCGCTTGGACTGTTATTTCACCTATCTAGAGCTCAATTCATCCTTATTGGTTCGAATTTCAAGCCATGTCATCATCTTGGACATGTTTACAAGTATCAAGATCTTTCAGTATTTCCTTCACATCATTGGATCTCAGTTGTTCTACATGGTCCTAGTATCCATCTTGCAACTCTTTATGTTTTTGATCCAGGCGAGCAGATTTATCTTCTTCCCAAGAAGAATATTCCTCCAGATATCAACATTTAGTTTAGAACAACAACAACACCAATAGTTCAACTTTTTTGGTATTACTTTTCATGTCCTTTCTTGAGGGAGGATTTTCCCATTGTGGTTTTGCCTCTTTCCTCATTTCTTTGGACAAGATAAATTGTAAAAGGGTGACCATAGCCTTTTTGTTGGGCCCTATATGTATATATATATTTCTGGTTAGGTTAGAGATATCATCATAAATTCATGCTTAAAGGGGGGTGTTGGAATATCATAAACCCACTCATAAAATAATTAATCATTATTTGATTGATTTTGTACCCACTTGCAACTTAAAGTCAACAATTGACCTATATCTTAGGAATGATTTATTTCCAATTCTAGGTTGATATTGACCACTTTATGGACATCTAGAATTAGTAACTACACTTCACAATAGATTCTGCTTTATTCTGCTTTATCATGTTTTTTTGTGGATAAGGTAAAGCTAGTCAACTAGGAAAGTGACAGCTTTTGTTGCTAACCCTTCCTCCATTATTTTCTTTCCATATTCTAGGATTAAAAATTATTTGCTTCACTCATCATCACTCACACATGTTATTAGTAATTCGTGAGGTTCTTGATATACTAGGAAAGTGCTTTAGCCAACTAGGGGTTTATCATAATTAATAAGCCTGCTTTATGAGCTAGCTTGAGTTGTCTTCAAGAAACTCTATTTTCCTTTATAAGGATGTATTACCTATGTAATAATATTAATTATCATTTACTGATCATTCATTAATGTGTGTTCATTAATTCTTCTTCTTCTCTCCTTATGATAATTCTCTACAATTCTCTGTGAGGTTAATTGTGTGCCTAGATCCTTAGCTTGTTAATGAAATTCCTTATGCCATAAAGGCTTTAGAATTTCTATAGTTTTTACCCTAACCCTTGAGATAATAATAAATATTAATTGAGGGAATTATATGACTAATGACCCAACAGTTTGTTTATTTGAGATTTTAAAACTTTGCATGGATGTGTTTCGAGGGAATCCAGTCTTTGATGACCCGGACATATCTAAAGCAATGAATTATTGATGAGTAAGGTGTGATTATGAAAACAATTATTGATGAGTAACTTATGATTATGAAAATGATATCGACATTGGTTCAATTATTAATGCAGATACATTATGATTTTAACTCTGAATGAAAATCATGTGAAGTTATTAGTAAGGATTTAAATTTGTATAATGTTTTATAGTAATGAATTACTGAGATCATTTATGCAGCATATACTTTGATGGAAAGGTGGGTTCATAAAACACAATAAAACACTAGTATGTAAAGACTTTAGTTGATTCAACGACTGTGGGAGGTGATCGGACATGATTTCCAATCTAACCACAGCAAGTGAGAGGGTTGAAAAATTAGACGTGTAACTCTAGAAAATTGGACGACGCGATGAACTTTGAATAGAGTGAGGAAAACTCCAGTTCATCACATGTGTGTTCCACAAGGGTAGGTCGCAAGTTGGTCACTCATGAAGATTATACTCGGGGTGCACAATCCAGACTCAACCTTATTCCATATGACCACCTAGCTCTTCACACGGTAGGGGAACTTAGGTAACTTAGTCATCATAACCAACTCCCCACACGTGGGAATTATCAAAAGTGCATGCTAGAAGCATAACACCTTGATAATTCTGGTCACGATGAGAATGCATTGGTAATCATCATCTAATTGAATTTAGGGAAAGAATAAGCTAATCATAAATAAATTTACAAAAACTTAATAGTTAAACTAAAAGTGGTTCATGGGATGCATGGGAATTAATGAAAAGGTTGATAAAAGCTAAAGAAAATGAAGAAATAGGGATCTTGATATTCTTCTTTGGTCGTGCCATAGTTTGGAGACCGAACTATTTTCGTGGCTCTGAGGCTAGTGTGGAAGAGTGTGGTTCAATAAAATGTGAGTGGGGTTAGGAGCCTTGCAAAAACAACCTCGCATTGTATTTTTTTTCATCCTCGTTGAGCTCGAGGTCCCACTGGAAGGAGAATATGCATCGAAGGGAAGAAGCTTGTGGCTTCATTGTGACTGGAAATATGTCTTGAGAGTACAACAAAGATTCCAGTAGCATGTAAGTTCCAAAGAATCACCATATCTTGGTCATTTCATAGGATTTGGTGGTGAGGATTTTGGAAAGAAAAACAACCTTCGACAGCACTGACAAATCTTGACATATTAACAAATCATGGTTATTGTAAATTTTGGTGTTATCGAATTGTTCTTTTATTATTGTAATTGAAAGGATGTCATGTAGATTTAATTTACTAAATATTGTTTAAATTATGGACATGGAAGAGTTATGTGAGTCTCATATTTAAATTCATAGATCTCTTTATTTATAAATCTATATTTATTTATATGCATGCATATTCGCTCTCTTATACTTCTCACCATATAAGTGTAGGGGTTGTGTTTTTACTAGCGGTTTAAAGAAACTTAAAAAAATGAGATATAAGTCTATTTATGAAAACTGCTAAAAGATCTAAAAAATTCAGGTTATAGAAAAGCATATCGACATATTTGAATGGTTATGCATTTTGGGCTATAATTTATTAGCTAGATTTGTTGCAAAGTTTCATGGGTAATAGATGATCATTAATCATGAATCATTGGGCATTGTTAATAAATTTACATGTTAGATCTGTGGTAGGAAACCCTTGCAGGTATGCACTGTTATAAACTTTATGCGTATCTAATATTGTGATTAGATTTGATATACAATATTGTGATTAGATCTAATATACAATTACATAATTAGAGTCCATGCTTGCTACTCTCGTAAACATGTCCGTCAAAATCACCAAGGGATGCGCCAAACCTTAGCATGGTTGGATTTAAATGTTTCCTTCAAGGAGCAGCAGGTTTTGATCCTGGCCGGCCAAGTAAACGAAACCCCTCTCCACCGTTTGCTCTACCGAAATTTTAGGAATTTGGAAAAACTGTGAATAAGCCATGTTGTATGTTGTATTTATTTGGTTGAAATTATGGCCCAAAAAGAGTACTGATATGGATCCTAGAGATGTATATTGTAGCTTGGTAGTATAGGTTGTATGTATTTTTAATATGGTCAAAATCATGTTATTCATAAACTGGGTTGCACATGCATGTAGATATGCAATTTTTAGAAGATTAATGGTTACCCTAAACTGTGGTTTGCAATTTCGATATGCAATATTGCTTGTAGATCTATTCATTGAATGAATGATCAAATGTGAAACAATTAAGGAAATTAAAAAAAAAAATACTTGGTAGGATTTCAAAGTGTTAATTAGTATCGAAGAATGTCTAAAGGGATAAAAGACCTATATTCAGATATCTATATATTCAGTTTCATCGAATAGCCAATCCCATCTATACTTTTATCCACTTGTCCATCCGCGGATGGTTACAAAGAGATAGATATCAACTACTACTTTATTGACTAGTTGTGTCTAAAGTTACGAGACATGGGCAGTCCCTGTTAGTTAAACATGAATTTAAATATTAATTTCTAAAGTCATGATACAAAAATACAAAAAAAGGATGGGACTAGACCAATGCTTAGTTTTTGGTGAAGCTCATGGATCTGGTGCCCCGGGCCAGTATGTCTGTTGAAAGGGCCTATTCAAATAATTTTGCAAGGGATTCTATAGGAGTTAACTCGATCTACATAAAGCTATGATAAAAGAATGCAGTTTGGCATGTTGATGCTTTCATGAGTGAAATTGTAAATATTCAATGATAAATGTATTATGAATCTTGGGTTAACTCTATGTTTCGTTACTTCCAATACCCTTGCGGAGGCGACAACACACCCATAGTGCCTCTAGCGAGATTGAAATATTTCTGCTCTTTAGAATGGAGAAAAGAAGTCATTGTTATGGTCATAACCACTAGTAGTTGAGCTTCCAATAATTGGTATGGGTTTTTAGTCGCATACTCCAGTTAGTCACATAATTTCTAACTTAAGATGAATAAAATAAAGCAGTGATGGGTGCAGGAACTGACAATGTTTTCATTAACCTTGTGATAAGCAAGATTATTCATTGGAACACTAATGGAGGGTACTTTGGAAACAATGAAGCTAAATGCAAGTCAAGCCTAAAAATATCCACGGGTGTTGAGAGAAACTTAATGGCCTCAATGAGGCCAGATCTCATATGTTGCTAAAATAGTTTATGGATACAAAATCCACTGTGGGGTTAACTCTTGAGTGTTGGAAAAATGTAATTAATTGTAGATCTCTACTTGGCTTCCAACCGACTCTATCAGAGTCTGTACAAGCCACGATCTTGTCTGTCAGTCTGAAAAGAAGGAAAAGTCCACAAGTAGGCAACGTAATTCAATCGAATTTATTTCAGAAGCTAAGTTGTTAGGTAGATAGTTATTGCAGTGTTTAATGGAAAGTAAGTCAGCAAGTAAGTCAGCCTATGCTGAAGCAATTTTCAGATTGCCTATAAATAGAAGAAGTAATTTGTAAATCAGTTTACACAGGAACACAGACACAAGAGAGACATTAGACAGCAGAGGAACTCCAGGTGAGAAAGAGAAGTCGAAGCTCAAGCTTCTGTGCATGTGATTTAGTCAAAGAGTTGAAGCTCTGTAGACTGACGAGTTTGTAACAGACAAGTTTGTATTACTTTGTATTTTTGCATAGTTCATATATGAAATAGTTTGTGGTTGAATGCATGATTATTTGGCCGCATATATTTCCATATTTACTTCTGTAAATGTCTTTTACAATTACTGATAAGTAAAAGAACAAGAACCCATAAAAATTTCACCGTGTGAAAGTTTGAGGTTTTACGACACTTTGGTCGACTCAAATCTTCCTACATATTTGGGCATATGTTTTTCATAAGTTATTTGGATTTGTAAAAGTGGGTAGTTTACTTCATCTTACTCACTGGTAAAAACATTTGTAATTTATTAAGTATTTAGACTAAGAAACATATTCTATCAACTTTGTCGCATCTATCAACTTGATCGCAGATATCAACTTGATCGCAGATAAGTTGATCACAGATATCAACTTGATCACAGATAAGTTGATTGCAGATAAGTTGATCGTAGATATCAACTTGATCGCAGATAAGTTGATCGCAGGAAAGTTGATCGCATGTACCAACTTGATCGCAAGTATTAACTTGGTCGCAACAACCGAAATGGTAAAAGAAAACAACCGGTCGAAGTGAAAAGTGAAATTATTTTTTTAAATATTGACTGAGCCCTAAAGCCAAGTTTAGTCGGATCGGTTTTGGCTATCTGGTATCAGAGCGAGGTTATATCATACCAAGGTTTATATCAGCCCAAGATTTTAGGAAATAAATCTTGTCTTAAAAAGTGGAAATTAATTTTCTACGGAATGTTAATTAAAAAATTAAAAATGGCTTCCACTTCTGGTTCATTGCAACCTCCAAGTTTTACAGGAAATAATTATGAGTATTGGTCTTTAACAATGAAGGCTTTATTCAGAGGTCAAGATGTTTGGGAGATAGTCCAGCATGGTTATGCAGAACCAGCAGACATGGCTGCATATAATAATCTCACACAGGCTGAGAAAGATGTCTTAAGAGAATAGAGGAAGAAAGATGGAATAGCTTTGTTTTTCATACATCAAGCTATGCATGAGAGCATACTCCCAATAATAGCAGCAAATATTAATGCCAAGGAAGCATGGGATACATTGGAGACTACCTATCAAGGTTTGGATAAGGTAAAGACATCCAAGCTGCAGATTCTGAGAAAAGATTTTGAATCTCCGTGCATGAAAGATTCAGAGAATGTAGACACATTCTACACCAGAGTTGTTCGGTTGATAAACCAACTAAAATCTCATGGAGAACCCGTAACAGACCAAAGGGTTGTTGAAAAAATTCTCCGAAGTCTTCCCCCAAGATTTGAAAACTTGGTTGTGACCTTAGAGGAACACACAGACATGTCAACATTTAGCATTGATGAGCTGCAAGCTTCACTCATCAATCATGAACACAGAATCAGTAGATCACAGACATCATTGGAAGGTTCATTTGTAGCACAGTCATCCATAAGCCATGGTAGAGGTAGGGGGAGAAACAACTTCAGAGGCAGAGGAAGAAGTTGTTCAAGAGGAGGATGAGGCAGAAGTCCTGCAAATGTCGGTGGCAGAGGAGATAACCATAACCCAAGTCAGCCAAGTGGCCAGAGGTTTGATAAATAAAAAAATTCAATGTCATTACTGTGAGAAGTTTGGTCATTATTCATATCAATGCAGGAAGAAACAATATGACCAAGGAAGGAAAAGCCCAAGTTAGTCAACCAGCACCAACACTTCGACAGGTGCAATGTTAATGGCATCGACATCTCCACTTGAATGAAATGTTGTTCAAGAAAGTCCACATGACATATGGTACTTAGACTCAGGATGCAGCAACCATATGACTGGTAATTTAAATCTGTTTTCCAGTCTAGACACTTCAGTTAAAACTGATCTTACACTTGGAAACAATGTCCAAGTTACTGTCTTAGGAAAAGGCACTATTGATATTCTAACCAAACAGGGGGAGAGTAAGTATATCCCTGGTATCTATCATGTCAAAGGTATGAAACATAATCTGTTAAGCATTGGACAGTTGTTACAAAATGTCTATAGAGTCTACATGGAAGATGAACACTGTATGATCAAAGACAAGTGTCCAAGCGACCAGCTGATAGCAAAAGTGCCAATGACAAGCAACCGCTTGTTTCCATTGAGGATAGTTCCCAACATAAAAGGGAAGACAAAGATAGGAGCTGCATTCAAGGAAGAAAGTGAAGAAATAGTTGAGATCCTCGACAAGAGAGAAAATTACAGCGCTAATTTGCAAGCTGCATTTCAGATAGAAGTTTAGGATGAATCCTAGTTGTGGCATTTCAGATTTGGACATCTGAATTTTAGTGGGCTGAAGTTACTACACACAAAGAATATGGTGAAGGGATTACCATTGATCGACAAACCAGAGAGGGTTTGTGAAGGCTACATTTTTTGCAAGCAGCATAGAGAGACATTTCCAGTTGGAAAGTCCTATAGAGCACCCACACCACTTGAAATTGTGCACTCTGACATTTGTGGTCCAATGCAGACATCATCCATTGGTGACTGCAAGTATTTTCTAACCTTTATTGATGACTACTCAAGAAAGACATGGGTATATTTCTTGAAACACAAATCTGATGCATTTGGTTATTTCCAGCAGTAAAAGGCACTCGTGGAGAACCAGGGTGGACACCGCATCAAGATATTAAGGACCGACAGAGGAGGTGAATATGTTTCAAATGAATTTCTGAATTTTTACAAGACCCATGGCATACAGAAACAATTCACTGCACGGTACACACCTCAGCAGAATGGTATTGCCGATAGAAAGAATAGAACCATCATGGAGATGGCACGCAGCATGTTGGCAGCCAAGCATTTGCCAAATGAGTATTGGGGTGAAGCAGTCGCAACTGCTATATACATTATGAACCGATGTCCAACAAAGAGTGTGAAGAACAAAGTTCCCCAAGAAGCATGGACAGGTATGAATCATAGTGTCTCACATTTAAAAGTTTTTGGTTGTGTTGCATATGGTCATATTCTAGATGAGATGAGAAGGAAGCTAGACAAGAAGGGACATAAATGTATTTTTGTAGGCTATTTAGAAGACACAAAAGCATAAAAGTTGTATGACCTCGTCACAAGGAAAGTCATAATCAGTCGGGATGTTCAATTTTCCGAGAATGAATCATGGGATGGAACCGTCGACACACATGTCAAGATTGTGTCGAACATCGAAAACGATGATATGGAAGAGGAAGTGGTTCAAATACCACATGTAAGTCAACCGGTCGGAGCACCACCGACTCCCATGACACCAAGACATGGTTCAGCACAAGGACCATCGAAACAAGTAGCAGCTCAAGCTACACCTACAAGTACACCAAGAGGACAACAGACTCCATCAAGCATTTCATCTAGGTCAACATCGACAGAACCGATGAAGAAAAGAAGTCTGCGAGAGATATATGAAGCTGGTACACCTAATTAATTCTCTCTGTTTGCATTATTTTCCCCTCTATATGATCCACTAACATTTGAAGAAGCTGTTGAAGAAGAAGTATGGGCACAAGCCATGGATGAAGAAATATAATGCATTGAGAAAAACCAAACATGGCAACTGGTTAATGTACCAAAAGACAAAGATGTAATCAGTGTAAAATGGATTTATAAGACAAAGCAAGATGCTGATGGGAATGTGCAAAAGCACAAAGCAGGAATGGTAGCAAGAGGGTTCACACAGGAACCCAGTATCGACTTCAATGAAACGTTTGCACCTGTTGCATGCATGGATACAGTCAGAACAGTTTTGGCAATTGCTGCACAAAACAAATGGCATGTTCATCAAATGGATGTCAAGTCGGCATTCTTAAATGGCTATATAGAAGAGGAAGTATATGTGGAACAGCCACAAGGCTATGAAGTTCCAGGTCAAGAGCACAAAGTGTACAGGCTGAAAAATGCATTATATGGTTTGAAGCAAGCTCCTAGAGCTTGGTACAGTCATATTGATTCCTATCTCATTGAAAATGGATTTCACAGAAGTGAAAGTGAACCGACTTTGTACACCAAAGTCGATGAGAAAGATAAGATGTTAATTGTCTGCCTGTATGTAGATGATTTAATATTTACTGGTGATTATGGCATAGCAGATTTTAAAACAGTCATGGAAAGCAAATTTGAAATGACTGATCTGGGTCTTATGAAGTTTTTTCTGGGCATTGAAGTTCAGCAGTCTGAAATTGGTATTTTTATATCACAGTCTAAGTATGCAAGTGAAGTTCTAAATTTTTTTAACATGTCGAACTGCAAGACAGCCCCAACACCAGTGATAACAGGTTTAAAATTGAGCAAGGATGATGAAGGATCCATTGTAGATCCTACGCTGTTCAAAAGGCTTGTTGGTAGCCTTATGTATTTAATAGCAACAAGACCAGACATTATGTATGGTGTAAGTCTGATCTCAAGGTTCATGGAGTCACCAAAAGACTCACATTGGCAAGCAGGTAAAAGAATTCTGAGGTATGTAAGTGGCACAAAAGACCTTGGTATTATGTATTCAATTTCAGAAAATTTTAAACTCATTGGTTACACTGACAGTGACAATGGAGGCAACATAGATGACAGGAAAATGACATCTGGATACACCTTTCATTTTGGTACAGGTGTTGTTTCATGGGCTTCAAAGAAACAGCCCATAGTAACTCTATATTCAGCTGAAGAAGAGTATGTTGCAGCAGCAAGTGCTGCATGTCAAGCTGTCTGGATGAGGAGAGTCTTAAAAGACTTGTCAGAGAACCATCAAGAACCGACAACAATCTTCTACGACAACAATTCAGCCATAGTGTTATCAAAGAATCATGTGTTTCACAAGAGAACCAAGCACATCGATACAAGGTTTCATTTTATAAGAGAGTTGGTAAACGACAAGGAAATTTGTTTGGAATTTTGCAGGTCTAAATACCAACTTGCCGACATCTTCACAAAGCCATTGGAAAAAGACACATTCCAGTATCTGGTAGTTATCTTGGAATGACAAGTTCTCCACAGTGACCTCTGTCATAAACAGAGCATGTCTAAGCTCTGAAACATTTTGTAAATTTTGTTTTAAAAACTCCATCTGCTTATAATTAAGGGGGAGTGTTGGAAAAATGTAATTACTCGTAGATCTCTACTTGGCTTCCAACTGACTCTGTCAGAGTCTGTACAAGCCACGATCTTGTCTGTCAGTCTAACAAGAAGGAAAATTACACAAGTAGGCAACGCAATTCAATCGGATTTATTTTAGAAGCTAAGTTGTTAGGTAGATAGTTATTGCAGTGTTTAATGGAAAGTAAGTTGGCAAGTAAGTCGGCCTATGCTGAAGCAATTTTCAGATTGCCTATAAATAGAAGAAGTAATTTGTAAATCAGTTTACATAGGAACAAAGACACAAGAGAGGCATTAGACAGCAGAGGAACTCTGGGTGAGAGAGAGAAGTCGAAGCTCAAGCTTCTGTGCATGTGATTTAGTCGAAGAGCTGAAGCTCTATAGACCGACGAGTTTGTAATAGACAAGTTTGTATTACTTTGTATTTCTGCATAGTTCATATATGAAATAGTTTGTGGTTGAATGCATGATTATTTGGCTGCATATATTTCCAGATTTACTTCTGTAAATGTCTTTTACAATTACTGATAAGTAAAAGAACAAGAACCCATACAAATCTCACCGCGTGAAAGTTTGAGGTTTTACTGCACTTTGGTCGACTCAAATCTTCCTACATATTTGGGCATATGTTTTTCATATGTTATTTGGATTTGTAAAAGTGGGTAGTTTACTTCATCTTACTCATAGGTAAAAAGATTTGTAATTTATTAAGTCTTTAGACTAAGAAACATATTCTATCAACTTGGTTGCATCTATCAACTTGATCGCAGATATCAACTTGATCGTAGATAAGTTGATCGAAGATATCAACTTGATCGCAAATAAGTTGATCGCAGATATCAACTTGATCGCAGGTATCAACTTGATCGTAGGCAAGTTGATCGCCCTTGCCAACTTGATCGCAAGTATTAACTTGGTCGCAGCAACCGAAATGGTAAAAGAAAACAACCGGTCGAAGTGAAAAGTGAAATTATTTTTTTAAATATTGACTGAGCCCTAAACCCAGGTTTAGTCGGCTTGGTTTTGGCTATCATTGAGAGTGTTTTCCTCCACCTCGATAAATATGCCACAATGGTACGGTATCTCTGTGCACTGATCATGAGATTTCTTCTAATCATTTACCAGCTCCCTCAGGATATAAGCTCCTTCACAGGTCGTTACTCTTGGTACTACCATGAGAAAATATAATCCCCAGCATTGGTGAAATGGTGAGAGCATATGTATACAGTTTTAAATATGCAAAAAAATAATTAAATAATTATGAAACGGTGAGATTATATGTCTAAAGTTTTAAATATGTAAACAAATATTAAATAATTAAAATCGTGATTGTGACCTAATTGGATCTGGGCCGATAGAAAATGGAGTAAGCTACCAAAGAGACCATTTTTCATGGCGGCCATAGTCAGGCAGATTCATCAAGTGACCACCTAACTCCCACTCCATTAAGGGTCTGCTCTCACTCTCTTCCTCAGTTATCCCCTCACAGCTGACAAGAAACACTAAGGTGCTCTCAGCATTCCATGCATACCAAAGACTTTCCGGCAGAAGATACGAACAACCCACCCGGACATCTCCATAATCATGGATAGCATGCACATGCCATTGCAATATAATGAATGCATGCACATGCCATGGAGGTCTCATTCATTAGCCATTTTCAAATTTGAATTTTGAATCCTGAGCATTTCCCTCCATGTTACATAGGTCATCTCGACACTAGCAATCTCTCCCTATTGTATTCGGGCACGGAGATCTGCAAGGGCCCCGTCCCAGTGTTCTACTAGGGCCACAACAACACTACTTTCTTGGATGTGGTGTTCACAGCTAGGACCGGCGCTTGGCTTACCAATGCCCTGGTTTCCATGCTCAAAGAGTAGAAGAAGGCGAGTGTTTCCTTGACTTTGAAGGCCCCTGTTCCTGTGAAGATAAAGTTGGGGAAACTGAAATCTAAGAAAGTTAAGGTGGTCGTGCAATGGGAGCTGGTCTTTGACACACTTGATGCCAATGCCAAAGTTACAACCGAAAAGTACAAGGTGATAGTGAAGATGTGAGGTGTTGCGATTCCAGATCGATCCATAACAGGTTTTAGTATGCAACCTCGAATTTATTGACTATATGGTTGGGGAGGTGAAGATAGGGTTACATTGTTTTCTGATTTGATCATATTGATGCCTGGATAGACCGTTTATTTGTTTATACTTTACATATCACATTAATGGCCGTCGTGCTTGTGGGAGTTGTTTATATGAATAAATTGTTGTATTTATAGAATATTGGTTGATTCTTTACTCTATATTGTTCTTTCTTTGTTTTATTATAAATGGAGAAATGTTTGTAACACAATGGATAATATTCATTATGATCACTAAAAATATTCATTCGATGTTGGGCCCAAAGTTATGTATTTGTTTAAATTCGGTAAATAAAATTATTGCAATTTGTAAAATTTGGAGTTTAAATTACAAATTTGAAATTATAAGTTGATTCGAGAATCCAATTTTTTTTGAAATTGTAAATTTTGAAGTTAAAACATCGATCCTGTAACAAAGTAGAAAGAGCCCCATAAACCTGGGAACAAAAAATTGTTGACAAGTACAGTTTCCAATCGAATCTGCGTTTACAACCAGGAATTTTGGTATATGCAAGGCTGGCTGTCGTTGTACAGTGTACTTCATGTACCATAGTTATGTTATGATATTTGATTTGCAAGAATTCTGATCTAAAAGAGCACTTCATATTCTCTCTTCAGTTTATATACATAAGAATTCTCCATTTGAAAACACATGATCCTCGTTTCTATAAATAGGAATTCTCTATTTTAAAATTCATGATCGCTTTGCAGTTGGAAATATAGTTTTTAATCATTAAATTTACTTGAAATATATATTATAATGATAATATATCAGTTTGAATCCGTGAGCCTTGATTGAATATATGCTATTTTAAAAGAAACTACATGTACTAAATGTTTAGTAAATAGTCTTTTTATATAAAAGAAATATAAAATCAAGTAATTTACTAAATACAATTTTGGATATTAATTCAAGGTTTATAAGAGAAGTCTCTCAATGATATATGTTCTTTTAGTAAGCATGAATAAAATCTATTTCCACAATAAATTTCACCCTAAAAAACATGAGCTATGAGAAACAAAAACTTAATAAGTTAAAAAGAACTTTGCTCTGGGGTCATCTAAATAGGTCTATTTTACCTCTTCCAGGTAGTAGGAAACCGCTTTGTTGTTCTTTTGGAAACCATAAGTATAGTTTCCAAACATATTTTTTGACCTACAACAAGATTTAATGTTGATTAATAATGGGAGTGTCATCAATCCATGCATTAGAAGTGATTTAAATTTGATGTAGGGTGATGTGAGTCACTTTCGCTATTTTTGATAAAGTAATGTTTTGTCATTTAGTAATAATGAATCTATGTTTTCTAAAAAAAAATGCAATAATAATGAATTTAAATAATATGATTCTAAACATGTTAAGGAAGTCTAAGTTATTATAAAGATCCTGCACTTCAAAGGAAGACAGATAATAAGTATAACTAAACTAGTTTATGGTAATGTGGGTATTTCTTTGCATTCTTACACATAGGATATTAATAAAAGTTGTTGATTAGACATCAAATTTTATATATCCTTATTTTATCCATTAACTATACATAGATCTGTGAACAAGATTGTTATTAAATAAAAATACATCACAAAATGAAAACATGACTATGTATATAACATTTTATATTCAACATTGAGAAAATAGAGTTATATTAAATATTAGCTCACAACGTGTGTGAACAAATATTAAGATGTGATAATCTCTAATATATTTAGATCATCACTATTATCACAAATTATTTGGAAGTTTCAGTTTTAAAGTAGTTTAAGCCTATAACATTAATGAGTTTAAGATTAATTTCAACTACATTCAAATTATGTGAACTCATTAAATGTTCAATTACTTTTGGATACTTCAATCATATTATAAGGTAGGCTCATAAGAAGAATTTGATGATATGCATGTTACTCACATGACACTAGAAACATTTGGAGATTGATACTAATTTTATTTGGGAACCACTTAATTATTAATTAGTGGGGGACTATGTTGTTTAATATAACATGTCACTTAATATAATTTTAGTGTTTTAATATTAAACAAGAGTCATAAGGTGGCAATTCTATTCCAAGAGGATAATCCTAACTTTGTTTTCAACTATTAAGTAATGAAGTAAGTTGACTTGTTTTTTTTTATTACACATAAACTTGAATATGAATTTTCTACTTTTAAAATAAACCAAAAAACCCCATATTTTTCAAATTTTATTGTAAAACTATTTCAATTATCAATTGATCTTCCCAAACAAACCTTATCGGAATAATGTCTATTCGTAGACCCCTCATTCATTAGTGGCTATGAATTTATTTTGCATATAAATTTTGCTTGAGTAGTGGAATTTTGCATATAATTCCTATGTGGGATAAACTATGAACAAGTAGGTAATTTGAATACTTCAACTACATGGATTTAAAATATATAGCTTATTAATTCAAAATAATTAAGGCCAAATATAATTAGCCATCGCATTTTATATGGACGTTATCTTTGTACATTGAATAGCGATTGGTTCAAAATGTATTATGAATTTCCATGAAATATCCAGTAGGCAATGTAAAATAGCCATAGCTTGAAAAATTGATGATTGTTTGAACTACAACAATCCATTAAACCATCACCACATAAAGCTAGAGTCCCTTGGCATGCCCCATCGAAGATCCCCATGGATCTTGTTCATTAATATTTGGTTATTTTAACTAACAGACTTCCCCTTAACCCTTTATCTTATGTCCCTTTTTGTTTGCTACAATAATATTGGACACTTCAAATGAATAATTTCAATCATTGTCGTAAAAAAATTCTATGTTTCTTAACTAGTTATAGTCTCCATATAACAAAACAAGGTAAAGTTCTATGGGACAATGTACTTGTATCCTTCCTATAGGCTTCACAATAATCCAATATTGATTCCTTTTCCCAACTACCTAAACAATGAACATGTCTTAAAACATCACACCAAACTACACTACTACATTTCGACCAAAAATCCAACGGCCGCATTGTCGGATTTTCGACACTTCCCTATCGCATGTACGACACTATTGATTTTTTTTAAGCGTCGATGGAGTGTCATTGGTTATCCGACATCTTTCCAATCCGTTGGTTAAGTGACAGCTCAGTTTACCATTGGTTATCCGACACCTACAAAGCGACGGTGATGAATTTTTTTTAAAAACATTTACACCTACAGGCGTCGCTTAACCGACACCTCCAGGTGTCGCTTAAGCGATGGTATTGTATTTTTTAAAACACACAGGCGTCTCTTAACTGACACCTACAGGCGTCGCTTAAGCGATGGTATGGTATTTAAAAAAAAATAAAAAATATTGTGAAATTACCAAACTTCCTATGATATATGACTAGGCTTCCTTTAAAAAACATATACATAGAATTACCTAGTCCCTTTGTATTTCCCATCATCTAGCCATATCTATGCAAAAAAAAAATATTTTTAGACAAGACTCCTATGAATTACATTTTAGCAAAACTGGGCATGCTTCTACCAAATCCACTTCTAGTTACTAGAAGTATGAGTTAGAGTTTTGTGTAGATACCTTCATAATAAATTGATGAGTGGAAAAAACACTTTGACAATCCTTCTACCACAAACCTGATATTCTGAAAAGAAAGAGAACCTTATTTCTAAGCAATTGGCCCAAAATTTCCTAGAAGACTTCTCGTATCGAATGCTCTTCAATCAAAGGGAAGAATGTGACAAAATCAATACAGCCAAGCCTTCAATCTTTGGAGAATGACAGTTTTTTGCAAGAAAGTCCTAACTATAAAACCCTTCTGTTTAACTCTAACCACAGTCATATAGCATCAAGGTATCAACCAACCTTAAACATTGATTATAAATCAAGTGAAGCAAAGCTCCAATATAAAACCTCCAATGTCAAAAGACAATTTAATCAGATCAATAGAAAACCTCCAATGTCAAAAGACAATTTAATTAGGAAAAGCTTTATAGCTTAGAACACTATTAGCTTTATTTATAGGTCAGGAAACAAGATACCTCTTCTCAGATGACTCCTTGAAATGTGCAAGCTTTTCTATTACATCATCCATTGTTAACTGTCCAATATATGTCTGTTGAAAATAAGAGTTTGCCTCTTCCTCAATATTAGCTGCAAAGACCTCAGATGATGACTGTTCTGAAGCCCCAACACTCAATAAGCGTGGATTAACATGGACAATTGTAGAATGCAATCGTTTCATTTCCTTAGCAAGATCTCGAGATGCTAACTGGCCCACATTAGCTTGAAGAACCTGAATAACCCAATACTTAGAGTGAAACAAGATAGCATAATTCATGCTGAAACATGTCCATAAATCACAAAAAATAACTCAATTTGAACATAAGTATATTCCTAATGTTAGTTGGAAGTTGTGCTGTACATTGAAGGCAAATGGGAGAAACTGATGTGGTTAATATTGTGATTGAATGGCCTGCAGTAGCTTTGGAAATAGACGGCTAGAACATATTCTAATATTGTTAGATGTGCCACTTTTCTAAAATTCATAGTAAGCAAGGTACCCTCCCTGCATAAATTGTTGGAGAGAACTTTTGTTTGGAGTGTTGGACACTTGTTGCTTTACAAGTCAAGGTTTGTGTTCTAGATTCGTTCATCACTAAGGTTATTTGATGTGGTTGGACCAGGTGAAAATTGCTTTGGATTATCAACAATTTTCAACAAGTGCACCTGTTTCCCTACTAGTTCTCTCTTATTACAAATAAAATTAATGTCTAGGGATGATGATACCAAATATTGGGAAATCTTGGTATTGAAAAAGTATACTCGAGAGTCGAGGTGAAGGTCTTATGGCGCTCCACTAAAAATGGATTTTGTGGAATGGTTTTATAATATTGTATATGGTTCCCTTGAGTTAGTGGTCAGTTTAAGGTACTGTTGTCGGGGATAAACTGTTCAAGATCCAAGAAAGAAAATGGCATGTACTGAAAAGTACATTTGGTGAACAAATTGGTCATGTAATAAGAGAGAACCAGCAGGGAAACAGGTGCACTTGTTGAAAACCGTTGATAATCCAAAGCAATTTTCACCTAAGCCTCTGTACGATAAGCCTCTGCACGATCTAGCCACCTTTTGCAATACTTTAGGCTCTCTTATCTCTTTCCATAAACCTCTTTGTTATGGCCTTGGTATGGAATGGAATGTACATGTCAGTTTGTTGCTGATCACGATTGGGAGACACTGTAGGATGGGTTATGAATCTTGGGAATTCTTTCCTGGTTTTAATCTCTTCAAAGTTCAGACATGTGGGAATGCAACTTGGCTAAGACTCATAAGGAGTTGTCATTTTTGGGTTTATTGTGATTTCTTCTTGGTTGATGTGTTTATCATTATATGAACTGTACTTGCTGCAATGTATGTCTAAAGACTAATATTCTTCTTTGTGGAATTCATGTGGTTTTGCTTAGAAAATTAACGAGTATACTTTTTTTACAATTTTAATGGGTGGGTTAATTTGAACATAAGTCTATTCCTAATGTTAGTTGGAATTTGTGCTATACATTGAAGGAAAATGGGAGAAACTGATGTGGTTAATATTGTGATTGAATGGCCTGTAGTAGCTTTGCAATCCTACCATTCTCTGTCATCTATTTCCTTTAAAGAGGATACACTCTCTCATCCTACCCAGGGTTAATTATTAAAAATGCTTTGATAAACTGTGATCCTCCTCATCCTTGGACTAAGCAAAATTAGAGTATATTGGTTACCAAAGTTTTAAAGAGGAAACAAATTAAAGGCTTTATCTACCTATGGGGTAGAGGACTCTAACATCTTTCATTTTTGGAGAGGTGTCTCCAAAGAAAGATTGACAATAGGTCCAGAACGTTGGACATGATTTCCTAAAGAGTCATTTGATGCTTCAAATAAAGTTCTTTCCCTCAGAAATTTTAGACATGCCTACAACCAAAGTAACAAGTGTTCAGTAATGAAAAGATACAACATTCAGTCATCAAGAACTTTACAACGGGATAACAAATAAATCAGCCTTTTAATTTACCTCAAATTGACTTAGGAATCAATGTCCACTAAATACCCAAGTATGCAACATTAAGTAATTAAGACTAATCACACAAAAAAAATAAACATAGAGCAACTTACCTCAAATAACTTATCCCATTGACTACTAAAATTATCATTTAGCCACTTCTCCAAATTCAAAAACTCCCTTTTTGATGCAAGAGCAGCAAGTTCAATTGCAAAGGAAAATGGAGTCAAGTCCAATACCATAGTTAAGGCCTGCAGATAAGGTTTTCTTCATAAGAATTAAAAGAAGCTATACACTGAAGATATATTCCTTCAATGTTAACATTGTAGAAAAAAATAGTAGAGTTTTCCATGCCAAAAAATATTGGATATGAAGTTCTCAAAACAAGCAGAACAACTTCTAACTTGAATTTCTGGCAGATGCCTATTGATGAAGGTCTCTTGAATGCACACTTGCCTCCAGAAGGATCACCATTATGTCCCTGGTTGAATTCTCAAAGGAAATATAAACATAGTTTATGTCAACTAATAAACTTTCCTAAGACCGACCTATCACATTTAAGGTGGCCCAATCCTTGGATCTTGTGAAGATATTCCCTCTCTGAGTTTGCAACGTGGCCTCATGTTGGCCCATAGAGAATACTGGTTGGGATGTGCATACCTTGCAGCTCCAGACAACATTCTAATCACTGCAAGAAATCTAATGATGTTGTAAGACTAAGGCTGCTTCCACAACCAGGTAGCTAAGTTTGGATGGCCATATTTTTAGCTATTCCTGACACTTGAATGATATTTTAGTTAGCACCTTGTCTAAATGTCTATAGCTTCAGAGTTGCTGTTCAGTGAAAATCATGGAAGAACAAACCTTAGCACCTAAAGTATTTGAATTCTCTTGTACAGAACATTATCTTTTGGATCATTACTAAAAAGCACCATTAGTATTTGTGCTTATGTAAATCTAAAAATAAGTGGGCACTCTACTAGGTTCCACTTAGTGGGGGGCATACCATTCTCGATCAAAACACACTGGCGATACTAAAGCTTGATCTCCAAATAGTTGCTAAATGCTCGTTTGGAAGCAAAATCTATATCCTATTTGAAACCTTGCACAAACTATCCTTATCCAAAACATAGATAAAGTAAAAGTGTAATTTGCATCTTCTCAGTCATTACAAGTCTGCAACTTTTAGAACTGTAAGTACTCCAAAAAGGAAAATTCACAGCCAAGAGCAGAAAGCTCAACTGTTCCTTTGATATATCTTATCTGTTTTGGGAGTCTTTATCGTGTTTCTGCCAAACACTATATGGTCTCAGAAGATGATATACATTCAACATGTAGATGCCTATCACAATGTCTGGTTGCTTCATACATAAGCTAGTGAAACCAGATGCAGATAGCAGGGATCAGAACTTGACAAAATATTCTATTCACTGTGACTACAGACACATCACATAACAACCATGCATCTGGATTTATCAAACCCTTACATACAAAACCATTATCTTTATCTAACACATAATTGATCATAATTATCCTTTGACAATGTGCATTGATTTTACCTATATCACCTTCTGCTGCACTTTGTGCACAACCAACAGCATCCCACCAATCAACTCCAATACAGAGGCTCCACCAAAATCTCGTAATGGATGAGAATAATCAAATTATAGGCCAGTGAATGTAACCACAATATAAATACAGAGATGCAACAAGATAAGAAATAAAATCAACTTCATACCTGTCTACAATCACTCGTTCCAAGGTTGCTGCATTACCCTTCCATTGACTACTTTGACTGGCAGGAGGTAGAATACGTAGAATCTTTAGTACACTGCAATCCCTACTGTTATCATGCCAAACTGAGGCTAGGAAACAACTAGTTGAAGAGAAAGCTGGTAGGGCAACAGAAACCCAAACTGGGGCACAATAGTAATCTATGGGAGAAAATTTACTGCCAGATAATAAATGAACATCGCCATAGCGAAAATCAAAAGCAACCTCCCCCCCATGACTTGAAAAGACAATTCTTGCTAGCATCCTTACATCATTGTGCTGATTAGCTAGGTCAGAGTTAAATTTGTCACTATTTCCACCATTTGAATTTCCTGGTGTAGCAATGGATAGAGAACCTTTGTAGTCCTTAGTTGGAGATATGTTCATATTTACCGTGTTCTTCTAGATAGTCATCATTGGTGCTTTTCCACCAAAATTTGTATCAGAATTTTCAAAAAGGGGATGCAGTGCAACCTGTTGACATGATCTTTCCCACCACTACACCCTCCAACCAGTTAGAGAGGGCCCCTCGTCAGGATCGTGAGGAGACATATATTTCCCTGATGGAATATAATTTGGATGTAATTAGTAATTTAGTACACTAAAAAGAATAGTTAATTCAGCTTTGTTTGTGATCAGTATGTTTGCTAGCAAATACACATATAGTGGATTTACCTATAAATAGACTTAATAAAAGCAGCAATCTCAAATTCTCATCTGGACAAGATATTACTAGTTACATAATGCAACTAAACATTTGCCTAGCATTCCAACAAGCATGTATTCCTTTTAGACAGAAAACAAGAGAGGTAGAATAACAAGGTTCAAAATCCCAGCTATGATAGTTCCTCAATGATGCTCAGATTTAGGACCTGGTTCAGCTCTTAAAGTGCACAAATGAAACAAACACTTATCAAATACCATGAAAATAAGGAAAAATAAACAACTTAATATTGTGTAAATGAGAAACCCATTGTCAAACATAGAGATGATAATCACTAAAAGTAGAATCCTTTTATTCTATGTGAATGTTTTCTCCCATTTCAGATCTCCTAATGTCCCTTCTTCTCACCCTAGATTCTTTTTTCTTATTTTGGAACCCTTCATAGTTACTCTTAGAAACAATTTCAGACTCAACTTCTCAAAAATATACATTCCAGAAAAACTAGAATCAAATTTGAATTCACTAGAGGCTAATTTCTCAACATAGGAGGCAACTTCCAAAATAATCTTGTAAACAATCCTCAAACCTCAAATACCTGCCCCAAAAAAATATTTCTGGTCGGATACCCTAAATTAAAATTTCCAAAATGCTTAAGTCAAATATTCCACCCTACCCATGGGCCATAAGCAAACCTTCAATCCCTCGTAACCTTGAAATCTACAAACATAATTGACCCTATCCAAATTCTATTAAAATAATGAAATTTTTTTTAATTAATTGAAACCATGTTATGTAAACATATGCACGCATAAATATAACACCCCAAATTAAATATATGGCAAAAATAGAAGATATGAAAAAAAAGGACAGAATCAACCAATACAAGTACAAATGCTCATGTTAAAAGTTAAAACATTATAATCCCAAATTATTTTCTAAGTACATTATACTGCAAAGCTGATCCTTTCTTTGATATTAAAAGCAACATAAACAAAATTGATCACGAATCTTTAAAATATTCTATTGAAGAAATGTTGTATATATTTCCACCTTGATTATTCTATGCCAAGCAGAGTCTGTAAAAGAATTTGAGATATATAAGATTCTATTTGCGAAAATGTCTAGCTATAAAGTGTCATAGCGTCATTAAGAAGGAAGCAACATGATCTTTCACCTTCAACAACTGCAACAGCTAAGACTGATCCTTCACGAGATGGATCAAATGCCAGTGCCGAAACTCCTGAGGCCCCTGTAGTAGTTGCAGCTGATTGAGCTGCTGCCTCTGTACTCATGTATGCAGAAAAATTAGACACTGGAGAACAATGTAGTGAAATGTCTTTGAATTGAGATGAACAGAAACCTGTGCACTTAGATTTGGGGATAGATCCGGATTATTACCATTGTTTCGTAATATTGAATAGCTATCTCTCTTATAGGGTAAATCCTTTTTAGCAAACATATCACGCATTTTGTTTATTTCCTGAACTGCACCAAAAGGAGAGTGGTAATGAGCTGAGTTATTTTCTGGCAAATGTGGTGGTGAAAGGCCTAGAATAGGAGGCTCTGGTTCCAGTATATTATTTCTCTAGCAATGTAGCATATACTGTTTTGGAGAATATATTGCCATGGGTATTGAAAGAAACTTATCAGAATATCGAAGAATATTAGAAAATATTGTTAGAAGGCAACCTGAAAAACTCTGAAAACTTTCTAGGTGAACCAAAATCCTTGTTTTGGAAGAAAATGGCCCATATACACTGAAAACTTAATGTGAAATAGAAAAATTTTTAAAAGAGGAAATAGCAAGGACCTGGTAACAAGCTTAGCTAAATGCCCCACCAACATCATTCACCAGAATCGTAGACCATGCATTAATAATGTGCAGCCGTTGGAGAAACCCCACCCTGTCAAATCTGTGAGTAGGCTTAGCTAAATGCCCCACCAACATCATTCACCAAAATCGTAGACCCTGCATTGATAATGTGCAGCCGTTGGAGAAACCCCACCCTGTCAAATCTGCGAGCAGTTAGGCATAGGTGAATAAACCCCAAGCCATCGAATATAGGAGTAGGCAAGTGTAGGTGAGAAAACCCCAGTCCATTGGATTGATGAGTAGGTGTGCTAGTTCTGAAAACCCCAATCACCCAAGTCGATTATGGTCCAAAGAGGGCCTGCAAATAAGAGTGGCCAGTTGGGGTATTAAGATTGAATTTTAACTGTGGGTTTGGCTTTTTAACTAATCCCTGAACACTTATAATGAAGTTATAGTGTGTTTGTGTCTTGCTGTGTATGCCCACACCCCAAAGAAAACTAAATACATTCCATTTTTGTAAATATTTCATATTTAAAACCAACCAACAAGACTAAAGATGGAATTTTCAAGCTGTATTTAAACTAGACCTCTAAATAGTAAATACTTAATGGTGTCTGCAACTTTATGAACTGCAAGTACTGTATATGACAATGCTACAGTACATTGAAAAAAAAACTTATAAAAAACAACAAAGTTTAAAGATTTGGGCACCTATAATTGCTCCCGTAGACTCTCAATTTCTGCAATTTTCTCACTTATTATGTCATTAGACAACCACCCATCTCTGATCTTATGAAATCCTTGGAAAGCCATCAAAACAAACGCTGTGACCAGCAGAAGGAAGCACGATGGTATTCTGGTCTTGTAGGTGGCTATGGTTTCTGTTCTTCTTCTTCTTCTACTTCTTCCTTCAACTCTGCAGGCAATCAGTTAGAGACTGTTCACCAGCAGAATTTATGTGATTAATTTCATCACCAAATTTTCTTGCAAACTACGAGTATAATAACCAGACGAGGACTGCCCAAGTGGCCAAACAAAGTGAAGAAATAAATTTGGTTAAACCATGTGAATTGTTAGGTTTGTTAAAATCTCAAATGGCATGGTCAAGAGCCCTACCCTGCCCACAGTACCCACAGTACCCATTTTCCCCTAAAACACTTGTTGTTTAGTAACAAAGGGTTTACAACAAATGAATTCATTGTGTATCCTATATTTGTTCGATTGGGACATGGCCAAGGAAAAAACCTTGAGAGTCTCTAATGTCATTGGAGGTTTTACAAGGAGCCATAGTACACAAGAAATGTTTTATGTCACTTGATGTTACAAGTTAAAGCAAAATCTAGGGCAAGAAAAAAATCCAAAGGCCAAAATTGACAAACTCAAAAGAGGCCCTAGTCTGAAAGGGCTAAATACCAATTGATATGAGCACAATATCAACAATGGATCTTACCAAGGTTACATGAATCTTGGGTACGATCATGGGTGCGATATTAATAATTTAATGATAGTCACAAGAATATGAGAGGTATTAATCAAGTGCATACCTTCCAAGTATGAGTTGATAGCCTTGCGAATCAATCTTACCTTGGGGAACACAAACTATTTCATAGATATCACCATTGAAATAAGAGGCTTGAGGTGAACAACTATCACCTTTGAAATTATCTTATATATGCAATTGCAAAGTGATAATGGTATGAAATATTTGAATTTCATAGGCCCCAATCCACCTTTGGGATGGATTCTAGGAATATTGAATTTAAACTAGTATGCATCGTCCTAGTCATCTAAACTTCCTCCTCCACCTTTAATAGATCATCACCAATTATTTCTAAGAAGTCAAATCCACATAAAACTTAGTTGGTCACCCATATGACCCTAGAATCTTATCCATTTGGAAATATTAGAGGAAGGAACACAATTATTCCTTTGTCACTAGTTGAACTTTATTCCTAAAGGATTCATCTAATTAGAAAGCGACTTATTTTCCTTCCTCGAATATGGTCAATGCATTACAACCCACCCCCACCACACAACACCTCATACTGGTACACATATCCCACATGGAGACCAAATATCACCTCTTAAGGCATCGTATTGTAGTTTGAGGTCATGTTGATGACTAATGATCCTTAGAGGTGAATTTATTGTGTAAGTCCCTAATTTTTCTCCCTTTACTATTGTTACGGCCTTGACACCTATCCCTGTCGCACAAAAACTCATAAATATGTCCAGATATAACTTATTTGCCAAATATCTACTTTAAATCATATATGTTGTGGTTTGAGGCCTTTATCATGGCCTATTAGCTTACTAGTCATAATTTAGAGCATAAATGCATCAATTTCTCTCCCAACCATGGTTTCAGACTCATTCATAGTGCACAAAACCTCATTATAACACTCTCATACCACTAAGAGGACAATGATGTCCAACACATACCATGTTGTATGGTTTGTGTCCTTATTCATGGGCCTTGGTGTTAGGGTTATTAATCCTCCCTTGTACAAATTTGGTCATATTTCTAAATCAGGAGTCATGTCTAAATCGGGAGTCCATCTAGTCTATTTATATTCATTAGCACCATTGGTTAAACTTGACCTAATTGGGGCACATGTTTCAGTTACCAAAGTGTGGGGAACACGAATTGAGGCTCACTGCCACTTATTGCACTTGATTGCATAAGTTTAGGAGTCTCCTAGATCAATCCCTACAATTTAGGAAGCAACTGGGAGTGCGGAAACCAACCAAGGTCAGTTAACTTCAGTTGATGACTAGTCAAGCCAAGTTAGGAGTCAATTACTTTCAGTTCTAGCTCTCTACATTCAGTTAAATAATGGTTTAATTAATTGCACACATGTGGGGAATTTTTCTCACCTACCATAGTCAGTTAACCATTATTTAATACTAAATGTAACAGTTGGTTTTTTTTTAGAACTCCGGTTATGATTTAGACAAGGACAGTTAACTACTGGGTCCTTAACTTCAGTTGATGACTAGTCAAGCCAAGTTAGGATTCAGTTACATTCAGTTAAATAATGGTTTAATTAATTGCACACATGTGGGGTGCTTTTCTCACCTACCACGGTCAGTTAAGCATTATTTAATACTAAATGTAACAGTTGGTTGTGTTTTAGAACTCCAATTGTGATTTAGACAAGTCTTGGTTACCTACAGTCAAGTAGAGTCATCAATTCGAACTTCCTCATGTGGATTCGAATTGCTTGTGGCTATTAAAGCCATATTACATCATTGTAATTATTATCTGAATTACTTTTTTATTAATGAAAGCATTCACAGCTGCAAGCCTTTTGCACTGTTTCATTCTTCAATTGCTGAGTAAATTGTGAGATCTTCTTTGTGAGTTTTGTTTTTGTCTACAGATCTATATGCTAAAATTTACATGGTATCAGAGCCTCAGTGGACAAGACTCCTATCCTCCTCAGATCTCCAACCGGATCACTTTGTTTGTTTGATTGTGTGACAGGTTATCAGGTTTTCTTACAGCATTCGCTACAAGCAGCCTCTACTTCTCATTGCATTCGCTACAGCAGCTTACTTCTTCCTATTAATTCGAAATGGCTCATCAAATAGAGCTTCTCACTCCCTTCAACTATCACTAGTGGAAGGATGACATGAAAGTATTGCTCCACACCAAGCATCTCTTCAGACTTGTAGAAGAAACAGAGGAAGAGCCAGAATCAGAGAAAGACAAAGTTAAGTACATGAACAGGCTTGATGAAGCTATTGGACTCATGCAACACTCAGTCTCTAGGGATCTTAAATTTCACATCCAAGACTTGGACACTCCCAAGGAGGTTTGGGACAAGCTTGCTTCTTTGTTTGATAAGCATGATGAGATGAGGATTCATTAGCTAGAAAATGATCTGATTACTCTCAATCCATCAGATTTCGAATCTCTAAATGAATTCTTCTCAAAGTTCAAGAACCTGATATATCAGTTGAAGCAATGCAAAGTGAAGAAGGATGAAACCCAGCTCATTCTTGCTATTCTCACCAAGCTCAATTCAGACTACTCAGTCTTTATATCCATCTTCCAAACGGTAAGGCTCACTACTCCAAATTGGAAGATGCCAACTCTTAATGATTTCATTCAATCTCTTATTTCTGAAAATGATAAATTGATCCAAATGGGGATCATTCGATCTCCCAAAGATCTAGCTCTTGTTGCAAGAGGAGATAAGGTAGCGAATGACAGAGGGAAGCAAAGAGATGAGTCTGAACAGTCAAAAGAACCTTCAAGTTCGAAGAGAAGCAAGAAGAATAGCAAAGGCAAGATCCTCTGCCCTTACTGTGGAAGGGGCTTTCATTCAGAAAGCTCCTGTATGAGAAGACAACTTGATGAAATGGATCTTCTTTTGAAAAGGCACAACATTTTTGTACCTGCTAGCACAAGGAAGGAAGACTCTAAAGAAGAAGAAGAAGAATACCCAAAGAAAGGACATGCACTGAAAGCTTGCTGCACATAAACACCTGCTTTCCTCATTGATTCTGGAGCTTCCAACCATATGGCTGCATCCATAGAATCATTCTCTTCTTTTCAGTCTTTTGATGGTCCTAGTATTCATATGGGAAATAACAGTAAAGTACAAACCAAAGGGAAGGGCTCTATCCAACTTGAACATGGAAGGTTCAAAGATGTGTTGTTTGTTCCCACACTAGCTTCAAACTTGTTATCTGTCTATCAGATGACCCATACTGGATCTCCAAAGCGAGTGATCTTTGGTCCTGACTCAGTGGAGATCACAGATATCTCTACTAGGAGCATCATAGAAAAGGGTATTGCAAATCATGCTTCAAGAGCATATGAGTTCTCACATTTCATGCCTCCTTCAGAACCAGTGCACTCTCAGCAGCCACCAACAAGGGAAGGTAAAAACATTGCATCTACTTCTTTTACAGCTTCTACTAGTATTGCAGATCCATATATATTAGTTTATGACATTAAGATTCAGGGTGACTCAGATCTAGATTCAGTCCCTACTTCCAAACTGGAAGCTAGGAAGATGATTGAAAACTCACCTGACACTCGGAAAGAAAAGACTCTTGCGCTATGTCATACTGTTTTGCCTCCTTCAGAGAGATGTAATAGACTTCCTGTAAGATGCAATTTGGCAAGGGCTCAGTCTTCCTACATTCAGAAGAATGGATATGATCATACACCTCTTCATTCAGCAAGAGACAAAGGTTACAGTCCTCCTTCCTTCCATCATCAGTTTTGGAGAAAAAGGAGAAGTCTACATGCCAGGCCCCAGAATACCTGTGCACATCACACCATGCATGCTGCTTCACTACCTCACAGAGATGAAGATTGCAGCAACATATTTTCAAGTTTTTCAAACTTGAGACCTGATTCTACCTGCTTAGATAGAAGGAGGGTTTTTTTCCCATGTGGTTTTTGCCCTAGTTACTTGTATTAAGCAGTTACTTTATTTTACTTGATGTAATGGGTGACCTATTGTCTTAGTTACCAGGGCCCACAGTTTGTCCAAGTTAGCATTCAGGGGGGGTGTTAGGATTATTAATCCTCCCTTGTACAAATTTGGTCATATGTCTAAATCAGGAGTCATTTCTAAATCGGGAGTCCATCCAGTCTATTTATATTCATTAGCACCATTAGTTAAACTTGACCTAATTGGGGCACATGTTTCAGTTACCAAAGTGTGGGGAACACTAATTGAGGCTCACTGCCACTTATTGCACTTGATTGCATAAGTTTAGGAGTCTCCTAGATCAATCCCTACAATTTAGGAAGCAACTGGGAGTGCCGAAACCAAACAAGGTCAGTTAACTTCAGTTGATGACTAGTCAAGCCAAGTTAGGAGTCAATTACTTTCAGTTCTAGCTCTCTACATTCAGTTAAATAATGGTTTAATTAATTGCACACATGTGGGGCATTTTTCTCACCTACCATAGTCAGTTAACCATTATTTAATACTAAATGTAACAGTTGGTTGTGTTTTAGAACTCCGGTTATGATTTAGACAAGGAAAGTTAACTACTGGGTCCTTAACTTCAGTTGATGACTAGTCAAGCCAAGTTAGGAGTCAATTACATTCAGTTAAATAATGGTTTAATTAATTGCACACATGTGGGGCACTTTTCTCACCTACCACGGTCAGTTAACCATTATTTAATACTAAATGTAACAGTTGGTTGTGTTTTAGAACTCCAATTGTGATTTAGACAAGTCTTAGTTACCTACAGTCAAGTAGAGTCATCAATTCGAACTTCCTCATGTGGATTCGAATTGCTTGTGGCTATTAAATCCATTTTACATCATTGTAATTATTATCTGAATTACTTTTTTATTAATGAAAGCATTCACAGCTGCAAGCCTTTTGCACTGTTTCATTCTTCAATTGCTGAGTAAATTGTGAGATCTTCTTTGTGAGTTTTGTTTTTGTCTACAGATCTATATGCTCAAATTTACACTGGTCCTTAGAAGCTTCATATAGGGTCTAATAGTTTTATTTTCCTCCAACGCCTATTGGAAAGGCCTTGCCACCCATTGTTTTCATCCCATGCATTTTTTTATCCAAGGAGTTGTTGATCATGTCATATAGCTTTATTTTATATTACTATGAAAATAAGAAATTATATATGTAGAAACATAAAAAGCATCATAAAATAATCATGGATATCTCTTCAAGGCCTTTGAGATGAGCTGAAAAACTGGAAAACAAAACTTCAAAAATTGATATCAAGGTAGAAATTTATGAAAAATTCATGTGTGCATTATATAATGCATGTGTGTTATTGAAATCAATTTTTTTCTAGGTAGGATAGTTTCCACTCACTCAAGGCGTCGTTGCTTAAGTGACGCTTATAAGGATAGCCGTCGCTTAAGAGATGCTTATGAGACTAGCCGTCGCTTAAGAAACGCTTATGGCCACATTTTCAAAAAAAAAAATGATCTTTGTGATTTTTGGTAGGTTTAAAAAAAGAAATCCACACGCTGTTGGATTTTTCCATCGGATTTTGGATCGAAATGTAGTAGTGCTAGTTTCACATATGAGCATGAGAATAGAAGATGATAAACTAATTCTTATTGGCATTTACACAAAGAGCATATGTTTGGTGTTTCAATGACCTCTAACAATATATTGACCTTAATATGTACACTAAAACTGAGACCGAAGGAGTGGTGCAACTGAACTTATGGTGGTGGACCATAGGTCTTGGAATCCATTTTAGAGAGCCTAGGCTACCCTTGATTCTCAATGTAGAATAACAGAGAGCCAACTCAATTTAAAAAAAACAATATACTATAAAACCTACATGTCTACATTTAGAAAACACACAACTCAATTTATTACATTGTTTTGTTATCATGCATTTGTTGAAAAATGTTCAACATATTTTTCATATTGATTTTTAATGTGAAAAAATATTTGGATATTTATAGTTATAGAGTATCGATACTTTATGTGTGGATGGTTGTGTTTTTAAAGTTTATTCCATTAATATAAAAAGAAGTTACATCATGATAGTATAAGAAAGAATGTTTATGTTTCATATGTAACCCACAAAACAAACTACGAAGGACCCTTACTAGCCAAGACCATTGCATCTAAATCATTTATAGTTTCAAAATCCCCCCAATCGAGAACCCAAATGAGGTGTAGAGAAAATATTGGTCTCTGGGAATAAAAAATAGAGATCTTATGGAGATGTTGTAGGTTGGTGACTAAAAAACACTAGATCAAGAAAATAAATCCTATTCATAAATCAACAAACTTCCATTCTTTGTTGATGATCTAGTGCGCAAACCTTCATCATCCCATACCTCAAAGGACTAATTATCATCATGTTATTTGCATGAATGAACTATAAATACATTAAGACACTCCCATTACAAGAACAAAAAAGAGGAAGGACCTAACTCATGCATATAAGTGGCACACATGGACCTAACACATGCATATAAGAGGCACACATTATTACCCACATACTTAAGAAGCACAACTAACCTATACACATAAGTGAAAAGGGTAATTGGTTATAAGTTGTGTGATAAAGTTCCAGTCAAGGAAAAGTTCTTGTTGAGCAGAGTTCCACTTGGAGCAGTGTTCCAACCGGGGCAGAGATCCAGTGAAGGCAGAGTTCTTTCCATGCAAAGTTTCTGGTAGGAAGAGAGCCAATTGGGGCAGAGTTCTAGTCAAGGAAAAATTCCTGATCAACAAATTTTCAACCACAAAAGTGTTCCAGTCAAGGATAAGTTCATGAAAAGAAAAGATCTATCCAAGGAACTAGGAAAAATTCCAACCGAGGCAGAGTTCTTATGTCCTTTTTCCATTATTGATGTAGATCTAAGCTTGTAGTTATGGTCGCGCGAGGCACCAACATGCAATTTTATGGGTTCCCACAACTATACTTGCTCTCCTTGTTTATTAAATGTGCAACACTTGTTGCATCACAAACTATTGCACTCAGTCCCCAAACAGTAAAAGAATTTTCCCCCATTAATTTCCTTGATTACTTTAAAAGTCAAGTTTTCCTGAGATGGTCAAACAATAATATATTTAGTTCATGTAGCTCAATACATCAATAAGAATATTGGATTATCTACATTGTTCAATTCAGGGAAGAGTTCTAATGGGGCAGAGTTTCAGCGGGGCAGAGTTCCAGTCGGGGCAGAGTTCTAGAGGGGGATAGTTCTATTTGGGGCAGATTTCTAGCTAAGGCAGAGTTCCACTCAGGGCAAAGTTCCAGCCAGGGCATAGTTCCAACTGGGGCACAATTCTAGCCGGGGAAGAGTTCCAACAAGGGATCCAACAAGGGTAGGCTCCTGTGAGGTAAGACTTCCTTCTGATAAAGTTCATGAATTATCGAACGTATTTCCTATAGAGCTATTCAACTAGCATATATTTAGGTATTTGGATTCTTCACAATTCTATGTTGGTAATGTTGGATGGGCATATCGATGGTTTGGTTAGAGCGGATACTTGACCATGGATAGAGTGCAAGCATAGTCCACTTACCTAAGAGGTTGTTGCCCTATGTGTCAGGTTTAATAATCATCAGGTGCACAAAGTGGGGGAACTGATCACTTGATTATGAGATACATGTTTCCACACAATCTAACACTCCTAGAGTGCAAATTTTTCACTAGGCTTTAGCTAAGATAAGTTTTTAGAAGTGTTCCCACTGGGATGTAAGAAACATCTTCTCTTTGCTTTAGATCATATTGGGTCCAAGTCCTAATGATGAGGCAGAGCTCCAGCCGAGGTGGAGTTCTAGCTGGGGCAGAGTTCCAGCCGAGGTAGAGTTCCAACAGGGGCACATTTCCAGCTAGGGCAGAGTTCCAATCGGGGGAAGGTTCCTATGAGGGAAGAGTTCCTTATGATAAAGTTTGTGCATTGTCAAGTTCGTACTTCCTATAGAGTTATTGAGATAACATATATTTAGATATTTGGATTCTCAAGGAGGTAGAGTTCCATATAGGGGCAAGGTTTCAGTTGGGGCAGAGTTCCAACTGGGGTAGAGTTCTAGTCGGGGTAGAGTTCCAATGGGGGCGCAGTTCCTTCCATGGAAGAATTCTTAAACAAGCTACCATTGAAACGTTGATACTTCCTTTTTACACTCATGTTCTAACTCATCAAAACATAATAACCAATTCAATTTTTATAATTACTTCATTAAACCAAAATACTACTTTTAACCAATTTCAATGCACTTGAATATACCTAATAAAAACATTTGATAACACGATAAACCTTCATGACGATTTCCAGTTGGAACTCTTCTCGGCCCCAACTGGAACTTTGCCCTTGTTGGAACTCTGTTTGAGAGGAACTCTGCCCTGACTGGAACTCTGCCCAGTAGGAACTTTACCTAATAGGACCTGGAACTTTTCCCAGTAGGACTTGCCCTAGTTGCAACTCTGCCCCGACTAGAACCTTGCCCTAACTAGAACTCTAGCTTGGTTGGAACTCTTCCTCGCATGAACTGTACTCGACATGAACTTTTCCTTGAATGGAACTTTGCCCTGAATGGAACTCTTCTCTAGTTGGAACTCTGCCTTGACTAGAACATTGCTTGGAAAGAACTTTGCCTCAACTAGAACTTTGCCCTGATTGGAAATTTTCCTCAACTAGAACTCTTCCCCAATTAGAACACTGCTTGGTTGAAACTTTACTCATTAGGAACTCTGCCTTGACTGAAACTCTTTCGCAGTTGCTTGTACGGAATTTTGTGACGACTTGGACTCTGCCTCGGTTGGAACTCTCAACCCGATAGGACCTTTGCTCAACATAAACTTTAGTCGTCAAGAACTCTTCCCCGACTATAAATTTATCACACAACTTATAACCACTCACCTGTTTCACTTATGTATATAGGTTATTTATGTTTCTTAAGTATGTGGGTAATAATGTGTGCCACTTATATGCATGAGTTAGGTCCATCCACAAGACCCTATGAGAAATGCACATAACCCCAATTTTATAACACCTCGATTTTGACCCCTATTATATTAAATTGTAAATTATTTAAATATCCGCAAATTTTCAACCACAAAAGTGTTTCGGTGGAGGCTGAGTTCCTGATAAGCAAAGATCCAACTGAGAAACTAGGAAAAATTCCAACCGAGGCAGAGTTCCAGCCATGGAAGAGTTCCAGTGAAGGTAGAGTTCCAACAATGGTAGAGTTCCAGTGAAGGCAGAGTTCCAACCATCCTAGAGTTCTAGTCAACATAGAGTTCCAACCATGGCAGAGTTCCAGTCAAGGAAAAGTTCCAACTGGGGAAATGTTCCAGTCGGGGCAAAGTTCCAATAGGTCGAAGTCCCTGCCAAGAAGAGTTCCAACTAGGGCAGAGTTTCTGCCAGGAAAATTTCCTCTTCCTTGGATTGGGCTTTTCCCCGATAGGAACTATTCCTTGGCTTGAACTATAGCTTAGGAAATACGACCCGAACTATGCTCAAACTAGAACTTTTCTAGATAGGATCTCTTTCTAGTAGGAACTCTGCCGTGACTGGAACTCTGCGTCAAAAAATAATATTATTGTCCATGAAAAATGATATGACAAATCAATGTATGTTTTCCTACCATGTTGTACTTTTTAGTATATATGGGAGAAATTGTAATCATTGATACTTGTAAGTTAAAATTGATCTATTTCTTGAAAATCGTCATGAAGGTTTGTCGTGTTATCAAATGTTTTTATTAGGTATATTCAAGTGCATTGAAATTGATTAAAAGTAGTATTTTGATTTAATGAAGTAATTATAAACATTGAATTGGTTATTATGTTTTGATGAGTTAGAATATGAGTGTAACAAGGAAGTTATTTTCAAATTAAAATAAGAGGTAATTTTTTTTCATAAAGTGTTTGCATATCATTTGTTTATAGTGTTTATCATGTTCTTTGGAGTTGTGTCTGTTAAGAATTTCAAGAATATACAAATCTACCTAATAAGTGTTACTAAATATACATACATACATATATTTACCATATACATGCTTCAAACCAAGTATTCTCTTCCGCTTCACGCATATCAATGCCCACAACTCCTCCAAACACACCAATGTTTCCATACTGGCATCTCTCTAACTCAGAGCACCAATGAAAATTTAATGCTCTCTTGGTCCAACATGGTATGCTCTTAAACTTCAAGCATCCACTGAGCATAATAGTCGAGCACCATAATGATTTCCATGCACACATTCACTACTATCTTTACTTTGTTGACGTTGATTCACTGTTAGGCTCACCCATTGACATTCACTACTACCTATGATTACATAATAGTCAGATTCATTGCTAGCTTCACGCATCAGTAGCTACATTCATTTCTAGGCTCCCACAAGAAAACAACAAATCCATCTTTTTTTAATGAAAATTCTTTGTGGGAAAACATTAATTTTGAACTTAAAATTAAAATAAATTCCCCCCATTTCAAATTCAAATTTCAAATTGGAGTAGGATAATCTCTCGCCCATTTTCACCCGAGGCCCAATCAGTGCTGTCAAGAGATGTCGTGATGATGTTTTCCCAAAACTAGACCTTTTCTCCATCTCCAGTGTTTGCTTCGTCTCTGACCAACTTGGGTAGCAGCCCTACTGGTCCTCACCACCGACGAATCGTGACAGAATCAGGATCAGGATTTTGATGTGTTCAATTACCCACGTAAACATCGAGGTAGCAGTTAATGAATGGTTTTGAATGTTGAGAGGCCCAAATCCCACCTCCTCACCCTGCATTCTTCTCTGCAAACTACTTCGTCTCCTAGGGCCTTATCAGAATTGATGTGTTCTCAATTGCAGGTGAGGTTAATGTAGTCGATCCCAAGCTTATCATTTATCCCAGGAGTCCTCCGCTATGAACACCTTCTGTGAACAACCCAATCTTGTTGTCTATCTCCTATGAATTGGTGCACCCAAACACCTTCTGTGAAAGGATAAGAATAAGGTATGATATGCAGAATTCGCTCATGTATGCTCAGTATGAGATGGGTTCATAGAAAAAACCTATATATAGTGATTGATTGTCACTAATTTTTTTTATTGTTAGTGATAAGTTTTTCTTGACATGGCTTCTTTGAGAATGCAAAGTTGTTGCTTCTTCATTCTCCTTCTTTTCTTCTTGGCATATAATTGTGCAGATTGACATGGAGGACGTGTCGTGTGGTGTAAGCAATTCGATAAATGTGTTTTAAGAGGATCATCATGCAGGCAGGTGGTGTTCTTATGGTACTTAGGCGGTGTCTTAAATGGGAATCTTTCACAAGTGTGCTAAGCACAAGTTGTGTGACTTGGTTCAGTGACGTGATGGGTGGAAGTGTTGGTCGTAGAAGGAAACAATGACGAAAAATGATGGAAACTAGTGTGGAGAATGACACCACTAGGCGATATGAGAGGATTGTTGTGACTATCATTATGAATCGTCCCTCCTTCTTTTCTCTCAAATCCTCTAGCATTCGATTTATACTTTGTGGGGAGTGTGGAATTTGCATCGGAAAAGGTGGCTGTGTGATTTCGGTTTGTGTTTTTTGTTTTTCACATGAGATGTATAGGGGAAGTGGTAGAAAAATGAAAAAGAAAGGAGAAGTTGGGGGGTTGGATGATAGAGGGAAGCGAAGGGAAAACAAGGAGCAGTTGTGGGCCACTCATTCTGCCTAGTTGTATTGGGCCTCCATCCACCCCATCGATTCAATTGGACATTGAGATGTCTGAACACAGTTTGTGGCATGAGGTGGAGGATAATAGTCATACAATTGAGTTGGTTTCTCTACAACAGTGGATCCAAGACTCAGGTTGTGATGGGGCTCCTTGGCCGCATGTTATTGGAACAAGAGGAGAAGGATAAAGGGGACGAGGTTTCAGTGGCTTTTTGGCATGAATTATATGCAGACATCCGATTCCTACACATGAATATTGATGCTATAGGAAAAGAACCAGGATTACCCTTTGTTCAACAACTGGGCATGGTAGGGAACTAGGACACAGATATCCAAAATGGAAGGAATGACCCAACACGAGGTCAGCCACACACTGCGCATGTGTCTTCTCTACTAATATTCTATGTTTCTTATTGGTTTTTCTTTGGGCTCTCATTCTAGGAGGGTTGATGGTTGTGTTTATCAATTTTGTTCCGTTTGGTTTTGTGAAAAAACTGTGGTTTGGTTTATAGAATTTTGGGCCATAGATGTTTGGTTTGTTGGTATTTAGAGCCTTAGAAAATGTTGTAATGATGGTTCTGTAATATTTTGACTTGGGTATTTTTATTAGTCTAATGGTATGTATGCACTGTTTTCATCTTTGAGTGACGATTTATGTTGGTCTATTTAATGTTAAGACAAAGCATGGATAGTTGGTTGATTCAGAATGCCAAGGTGGCAATAATGGATTCATGGATATGTAAAGTTTCAATAGAATATTGATATAATGTGTCCTACCTACAAAAACTAAGGCAAAGGGATAATGAAATACATCTCTAAATAATTCAAACATACACATTAAAATTTAGAAACATTAAAGAAGATAACATAATTGTGAAATATGTTGCAATCCCAAGTTGTGAACACGATAGAAAAATAATAGAAATCCCACACAAATTACTAGTCAATGCATGCAAGGATCAAAACAATTGTATATTGGAAAAAAACCATTTCCTTGTTTAAATCCAAATAACCAAGTTTATTGTAGAGAAACACACCAAGCTTATCTTGTTTGCACTGTTGGGATTCTTAATTCAAGTGCATGTATCTAAAGTAGTGTCCAAGTTACCCTAACCAAATTTGATCCTTGCCACCCTAAGAAGTACAAAAAAATAGCACATCTTTCTTATAAATTTCTTTCAACTTTACCAATAACCCCAAAAGCAACCAAACCCACAAACAAATTTACCTTTTTTTGCTTGAAGATTCAGGAAGTTCTTAGTTCATTTTTATGGTTACGATCTGAATGGTTTATTTGTGTGTTGTATGGAGTATAATATTAAAAAATTGAAGGTTAATCTTTGAGTAGTGTTTTTTTATCAAAAGAGAAGTATGTTAGTTAGGGTGATCAGTAGGTAAAAAGGATAAGCTACAAATATTGATGTAGACTAATGAAATATCAAATTTTAGATATGGCTGCAATCAAAGTATAATAAATAACACAATTAGATAAAAAGAAGTCGATGTCATGTAGCCATGTTTTGTTGATGAAATAAATGGAAAATTCCATGTAAACAGGAACTATAACAATTACTTTGCTTCTAAGGTATAAAAAGTATATGTGTTTTTATAATCCTTATCCACATTTGGCATTCAAAAAAAATAACAAACACTTCTCAGAAGCCTTTGATTGTTTGATGAACAACCCTCCAAAGACACCAAATCCTACTAGTTATTCTCTTTAACAACCTATCCAAAGATGTAATAAACAATGTTATACAACCAAACCCTTGTCTTTTCCAGCAGTAATGCATAGTCACCATGAGTGTCTATTCACACCACATGAAAACACCACAACCATTGCAACAAAGATTAGCATAGGGCATTCACAACAAATAAAACCTTAGCAACACAAAAGACAATTGGACCTATTGCAAACTTCTATCTTCCATGGTGATTACAACATAATGAATTGACCAAGAGATGCTCTACAACACAAATGATAGACAATGTGAGAAATGGAAGGTGATACTCCACTTAATCTTATCGCCAACACAAGAATGAGCAATACCTTGGTGCATTCACTCCTACCACCAACACCACAATAACATAAATTCACAATGACATGAACAAGCCAATACCACCACCACCATTTACAATGGTAAACAAAAAAATGAATCATAGCAACACAAATAAGACAACCTTGCCACCATTCACAACAATGGATGAAACAATTAAAGTTTGATAACACAACTAAGCCATTGAAAACTAGTCCATTGATAGATCAATGATAATAAATTGCAAGGAAGTCAACTCCCACAACAAGACTTTAACATCAAAAATTCACATCAGCAAACGGACTTAGGGAAGAAGACCAATATCATTCATGACAATGAACAAACCAATAAGGGCTTGAAAACATAAAAGATATAAGTAAACCTCCATACATTCAACCCATCAACATGACAATTACCTAAGCCTCACTTCCTCCACTCTCACCACCAACACTATACCCACCAAGACTTAGAAATCACACTTTCACAACAAATACAACCCCCACCAATACTTAGACACCACACTCTCACAAAAAATATAAAAAAAAAACAGAAATCCTCAATAACATAAATGAAAAAATCCAACATCCAATCACTCTCACAAGTGCATTCTCACATGTGCATTCATCGCTGAAATGTTATAACCTATCCTCCACTCACCACGAAATATAAAAAGAAAAACTTATGGACTAAACACAATACTTGTGCACCAAAAACACTAGAATGTCATTTGAGAGATAAAATGTGCTCAAGTGCATGACAACTCCTTCAAGGAGATACGTTTCACCTCTCTCTACCCAATCAAAACATTAAAAATATTAAATAATTATATGATTATATAATATTTTGCAACTCGGCAATTATGGTTATGTTTGCATAATGTTGTGTATAGGTAAATTTATCATGTCAAAGAAAAAGCATTGGTACATGGGCAAAGACTAAAAATAATTCTCATAATATGAATTCAAACTCATGGAAAAATGGATGAACCTGGTCAATAAAAATTCAATTCATTTTCAGCTATTGTTTCTGGTTATCGATGGAAGTTTGTTAGCTCCAAAACTGTATTTTATTAATTTAGAAACCTGAGAGAAAGGCTTATTTTGTTATTTCTAAACATAAAAATACAATTCCAGCATCAAATTGTTTAAAAATACAATTCCAGTATCAAATCGTTTAGGATAATATTTTCAATCCAAGCATAAAATGCGTTGTTCCCTATTGCTAGTTCCATTGGAGTAGATATTGTTCTGGACAATATAAGGCTCAACCGAAGCATTCCCCAAGAATTTGAAATCGAATTCATCATGCAAAGTCCTCTCCGAAGACATCTGAATAGAGCACATAAAGAACAAATCAAACATAGAGACGCTAAAATGCAACCTACATAAAATGCAATAAATATGCTGGTAGAGACACCTCGAATGAGCTTAATCTACATGCCTAGTTTTCCAAAGAAAAAAACATTATTAAACCATGATAGGTAGCATAAAAATCAGAAATTGATCTGGGACTATTAGCGGGTAAATACCAGCATATTACGAAACAAAGCGAGCAGAGACATCAGTCATAGAGTCTCCTGTATGTGGTAGAGTTTGCAGTTATATAGACCATGAAAACAAAAGCATTCTAAGGAAAGGCAAGTTTATAACCAGGTTAAGCACCCATTTCGAAACCCCCTCCATAGCACATTTATTATTAATAAGCAAAAGCAGTAATTTCAGTTCTTGATCTAGATAGAGCAGCATAAGCAATGGATCGAGATGTAGTAATATTTGAAAGAGATTAGCATTGCGTGTGAAAATATACCGAAAAATTTGTTGAGCTTGAGCTTTAACAACTCTCCCTCCAACATAAAAAGGTCAATCGCACACCTGGGTTCGAAGATATTAGTGAGCTATGCAAAATTAGATGCCCAAAAGCAAAGAGCGAGAATGAAGAAGCAACATCTCTGCATTCTCAAAGAATGCCATGTCAAGAACAACTTATTCATAGAAGGTGTTTGGGTTTAGTGGTTTGTAGGGGATCAATAGTAAGCTTGGATTGTTCAAATAAGGTGTTCCTAGTGGGTGACTTCTGGGATCGAAGAAAAGCTTGGGACTGAGTACATTAAGTTCACCTGCAATAGAGGACACAACCATTCGTAGGGCTCTGGAGATGCGCCATTTCGAAGGGAAGGATGTAGGGTGAGTGGCGGTCAAACTATTTCAAATTCAAATTTCAATTTTTAAACTCAATTACATGGAATGGATGGTATGTAGGGTGAATAGATGATGGTATGTACATGGTTGCAGTGGTGGCTGTCAGAGCTAAGATGATGACCAAAGGATACGGTGAAATGGAAGCCCAGTAGACCGTTGATGGAGGAAGAGTGAGCCGTTAGCCAGACGGGCCGGCCGAAGGATTGCCGTTGGAAAAAATCGTCGCGTCGTGGGTAGCTTACTTCATAAAGAATCCCAACACCTTGTTATCATTTCCCACTTAACTTTCCTTTGCAAACAACCAATACATGAACCATTGGTTGTCGTAGCAGTATAAGAGCCAACCAAAATGCACGCAAACAACCATCTAAAAGCACTTGCAAGTAATAATGGGCTGGCATATGGCCAGAGAGCCATAGATCAGAGCATATAATGACATTGTACATATCATAGCATATAATGACATTGTATTATATTTTACATTAGAGGAACTGCTAAGGATGGAATTTGATGGGTAAATGCCCGTCATGGGTCAATTTACCCGTCAAATACAGCTAAGATTTTGCTGAGACCGTCAAAATTTGGCTTAGAATACAGAAAATGTTTCAGATTTTGTTTGTTACTGGCAATTTTAAGGGTGTTTGTCATTTGAAATTCCAACCCTGCTGCCAACATGTCAAAACATAGAGGAGCTAGGTCATACTTTCTTACACCATCAAGAGTGGAGGATTCTTTTAATAAATATTAAAAGTTATTGTATAATCAGTATGTAAGAGTTGAGCTCCAATTTTATCATAAGGTTGAAAGGTGCAAATTCCAGTTATTAATGGAATCCTTTTAAAGAACCTAAAACTCATCTTGAATTAAGAAGAGAGGCTCAACATTTGAAAATCTAAGCATATTATGTGACAAGCCAAGTCTGGTTTATGCGTCTAATGGTTGTAGACCCTAGATTACAATTCAAGAGTCAAGTTTGTTGCTTGAACAAATAAAATGTTTAATGGAACTAAACAATCATTACATTTGTTTGATATGTTTATAAATTATTGAAATATTGTCCTATAACAACCAACAAACTATTTATAGAATAAAAGTCATTAAAATCATCATTTACCAAATGAATCATATTCCACAACTGAAATAAATGATCTAGAATAAACGGTAATATGTAGACATCATCATTATACCGGAAAAACACATAAGGAAAGAAGTCCTTAAGATCTAGTCATTTATTAGCCTACTAATTTTATTTTTTTTATGGATTTTAGGGACATTACAAGTATAAATGTACATATCTGTCCTCTACATAGACATTGTAATTGCAGGACACGAGGAGATTCATCTAACATTACTTGTTCAAATGAGGATTGGCTCTAACTACGATCAAACGCGAACAACATTCAGAACGGTGATGAAAGTAGTGTTGCATAGAATGTATCAAACCGACAACTATGCACTTTCAGTTCAATGAAACCATAGTTGACTTCTTTGCACATGCAATTTTATTGAATGAAAAATACAAACACACAATATCAATCACTCATAGGCAAATTAGTAGTGGATGTTACCTCAAACAACAAACACAACAATGCTCCTTTCTCATAGTGGTGACCACTCCCATGAGGGAGTCATGTTCAGTCGAGCTTTTATACCAACACAAAAATGGAGAGAGTGGGCATTGTGAGACACAAACAAACAACTCTATTACAATACCATATCTTTTACAATGCATGGAAACTCCAATATATAGAGTCTAGAGTGTTGTTATGAGATCTAACTTATCCCAAATATAATAAAGAGAGGTGGAGAGAATATCTCAACCACACACCAAGCTAGGAAGAAAATCACTCTCATCTAACTATCCAGATAAAAATTATCTCTAACATGCACATGAAGGGATTCAATCCCTCTAGGAATTTAATAAAGCCACACTTAAAATAAATCTATCATAATTTATGTAAGAAATAAATTTCAAGGCATAAATATTATATATATATATAAATGAAATTAAATCATGTAACAAGTAAATTTCAAAAGATATAAACATTATATATTGAAATGAAATTTATAATTATCATTTCTTTTGTAATGTCCCGAATTTTGGACCTACCATTTATAGCATAGGCCTATTGATTATGGTAATTATATTGATGGTTTATTTTATATTGGGTCAAGGACCCCACTGCATATAAACATAATCATTTGTTTTGTATATTGGACGTAAGCCAATTGTTGATGATATATATGTTTATATATGTTTGTGTTGGGCTTGGACCCTAAAGCACATGATTGATGAAATGTTTGTGTTGCACGTGGACCCTGAAGCACAGGATTTATGAAATGTTTATGTTGGGCATGGACCTTGAAGCACATGATCAATAAGATGTTTTGTGTTGAGTGAGAGGCTCTGGAGCACATGAGTACTTACAATTGTGTTGAGCATAAAGCTCTGGAACACATGAAAATATAATTCGAAATGTTGGGCCTAAGCTACAAAGCATTCCATTTTGATGTTGAGCATAAGCTCTGGAGCATCAGATCTTTGGCCATTGTATCCCTAGGTGTATCGTACAAGTACATCATAGCATTTATCATTTAGAAAGAACTCTAGAATTGCACTATGTTTGTAACTCCCTACTATAGGTGTTGAGTATGGGCTCTGGTAAGCGCTAGGGGTTACTGAAAAGAATTTAATAACTTCTGGGTGAAAACGACTCGAGAAAAATATTGATCATCATCATACTTATTTATAAGTGATTAAATGAAATTTTGAATTTCTGTATTCTCATCAAAGTATTGAAGAGCTACCATGTTATACGAGTAAAATCTAACATGCAAGGATGTTTAGAGTTGCCTAGCCTAGTAGACCTAATCCATATCTCTTCTTGACCTTCATAAAGAAGTGTCGTTAAGTCTAGGGATCATGAAGCATGATGCTCGAAGACAAATGCTAACAAGTATTTTAATACTATGTACTTTATACATAGTATGTATAAATAATTAATTAGGATAAATTATATAATTTAATAAAGAAAGAAGAGAAGCTCCACCAATTAGTATTTATTATTGAAGGATTTATAAATAGTGGAAATATCTATGAAATACTAACTAGGAACTAGTTCTTAGTTAAAAGTTCCTAAGTTAAGAATTAAAAATTACCCCAGTAAATTTAAAAAGGGTTAAATCAAGAAATCAAGGATTTCTTGATTTAACTGCCCCTTTGACTGAAAAGTCTACCTATAAACACTCAAGCCAAGCAAAGGCTTGGGGGTTCTGATTTTTCTCTTGGAGAATTATTATTTCTTCCTATTTTTTCTCTCAACCGTTTTCTTGGAGAATTATTATTTCTGCCTATTTTTGTTCTCAATTGTTTTCTTGGAAAATTTTCTCCTACAAAGAAAAAGAGGACTGATTCAAAATCTGAATACCAGATAGAAAACCCTACCTTAGGATCTCTAAGCTACTTGCATGTTGGAGTTCAGCTCAGGGGGATCCGAAGTAGAGCTAGGAACGGTTCTGGATCATGGTTGAGAGGAACGTGGTAGTTCCCAAGTGATTTGGTCATCAAAATCAAAGGTTAGATCTGTTAAATTTCCATATGCTTAGCTAAGACATTAGTATTTCATTTCATTTTCATAACAAAAGCATATAAACAAAATCACTGAAAGATAGAAAAGCACAACCATACAAAAGGAACACAAAGATTTATCCTGGGAAAACCCTAAAGGGAAAAACCCAGCAAAAGCTTCCTCAATATAGATGCCCCAAAAAGATAAAAGATAAACCAGCAAGGAGATCAAAGCCTGATCCTCCTCCTTCTCCAGCTACTTCTCTTCTCCACTAATGCGCTATACAAGTGAGAGTGTGTGTCAAAAATGAGGAGCACTACACCTCTATTTATATTCATCCGTTCACTTAAGTTAACTCATTTGACATGTAGGCTCGAGTTACACATGTAGGCTCAAGTAACCACACTCGGGTGCTGATGACCCACCTTTATAATTAGAGGGGACTACCTCATGACTCTTATTAGTTCTTCTGATTAGGAGCATCGGGGTACAATGTAATACAAGTGGTTCTCCCAATAGGACCTTCGGGGACCACAAAAGATACATATAGAATATTCTTCGAAGTTACAATATTTCAACACTCCCCCTTAACGAGAAGGGTATTATACAACAACATCATCAACAACAAGAGAAGAGATAGGGGACATCATCAATATCAGGAGGGTAACACATCTATAAATCATTGGAAACTTTTTAACATCATGTAGTCTTCATCTTCAATCCTCAGTCTTCATCATCAGTAACATCTGCAGTCTTTGATCAACAACATATTCAGCATTTTGATCTTTCAATTAGCAACAACATCTTCAACACTTGGACCTTTCGATCAACACCATCTTCAGCACTTTGACTATTCGATTAGCAACAACATCTTCAGTATTTTGACCTTTCAATCAGCAACATCTTCAGCACTTTGAATTTTCGATTAGCAACAACATCTTCAACATTTTGACCTTTCGATCAACAACATTTTCAGCACTTTGACTTTTCAATCAGCAACAACATCTTCAGCACCTTGACCTTTCGATCAACAACAACATCTTCAGTACTTTGACCTCTCGATCAGTAGCAACATCATCATCATCATATTTTGATCTGTCGATCATAATCATCAGCACATTCTGATCTTTCGATCAGAAACATCATCATCATACTCTGATCTTTTATATCAATATGTCATCATCATCATACTCTGATCTTTCGATCAGTATGTCATCATCATCATACTCTGATCTTTTGATCAGTATGTCATCATCATCATACTCTGATATTTTGATCAGTACGGCATCATCATCATCAACAACAACCTGCGATCCACAACTCAAAGACAAAAAGTCTTTGGATCACTTTTGGACTTAAATTCCAGGGATGATACAATCCCACCACATTCTCGACAACTGAAGTTAGCGAATTGATTACGGGAGAATCAGTCCCTATCACTTTAGGACTATCTCCAAGGATGATGCAATCCTACCACATTCTCGACGACCGAAGTCACCGGATACAATTACGGGATAATCACTCCTTATCACTTTAGGACTTGAGTCCAAGGATGATGCAATCCTACCACATTCTCAACGACCGAAGTCACTGGATACAATTATGGGATAATCACTCCCTATCACTTTAGGACTTGAGTCCAAGGATGATGCAATCCAACCACATTCTCGACGATCGAAGTCACCGGATACAATTATGGGATAATTAATCCGTATCACTTTAGGACTTAAGTCCAAGGATGATGCAATCCTACCACATTCTTGACAACCAAAGTCACCACATACAATTACGGGATAATCACTCCCTATCACTTTAGGACTATATCCAAGGATGATGTAATCCTACCACATTCTCGAGGACCAAAGCCACCGGATCTATTATGGACAGATGTCCCAGGATGATACAATCCCATCGCATTCTCGATGACCGAGGTCACCGGATCTATTATGGACAGATGTCCCGAGATGATACAATCCCTCTTCATTCTTGAGGATCAAGTTCTCCGGATCACTTTAGGGAAAATTCCCAGGGATGATACAATCCCACTGCAACATCACTGCTCCCCCTTTCGAGGAAGGTCTTTCCGAACAACACCAAGCTTGTCTCGAAAGTGTTCGAACTATACTCGAGGCAAAGGCTTCGTCGGTACATCATCATCCAAACCATCATCATCTACATCTTCAGTATCTGAATACTGATCTATCACCATCTGTATCTCCAGTATGTGAATACTAAAAGCATCATCATCTATATATTCAATATAGAAATATGGAATCACCATCATCTGTATCTACAGTATGTAAATACTGAAATATCATCTATATCTTCAGTATGGGAATATTGAAATCATCATCATCTATATATTCAGTATAGAAATATTGAATCACCATCATCTGCATCTATAGTATCATCATCTGCATCTTATCTTGTACGTAGAAATACTGGATTTCTACGTGTTACGTCGGAACATAGGGTTATCTGTCATCACAAATATGGTTATCATATAGAATCATTGTAGTGTCCATGTTCAGGTCAAAGAGACCTGATATCAGCTTCTGAATCCATATGGCTTCACAACTTAGTAGAGAAATCTGCTATGTATTCTACTTCAACCGTGCTAAGAGAAACACTGGACTGTTTCCTGCTAAACCATGAACTCATATGAGACCAAAAGCATATACCTGATGTGCTTTTCTTGTCTAAGATACTTCCAACCCAATCTGCATCTGTGTAGCCATACAATCTATACTCATGGCTACCATCATAGTATAGACCAAAGTCTATAGTCCCTTTCAGATATCTCATCACATGTTTTGCATCTACTAGGTGAACCCGTCTTGGTTGAACAAGATATTGACTTAAGGTGTTCACAGCAAAACAAATGTTTGGTCTGGTATTTGTTAAGTACATCAATGACCCAATGATCTAACTGTAGTGAGTCACATCCACTAACTCTAATGACTCATCAGCTAACGGCTTTAGGTTGGAGTCCATGGGTGTGGCCATGACTTTGCATTTAAACATATTGAATCTCTTCAATATATCTACCACATACTTTCCCTGGTTGAGAAATATTCCTTCTAAACTTTTCCATACTTCCAGACCTAGGAAATAATACATTAACCCAAGGTCTTTCATCTCAAATTCTTCTGCTAGTTTCTTCTTGCTTTCCATGATCTGTTTCTCATTCCTTGTCAAGAATAAGTCATCCACATATAGTAATAGAATGACAGGTACATATTCTACAACCTTGTAGGAAAGGTTAGGATCAACTTTGCTCTTAGCAAAGCCCATACTCATTAGGAAACTATCTATTCTTCCATATCAAGCTCTGGGAGCTTGCTTCAGGCCATAGAGGGCCTTCTTCAACTTGCATACTTGATTTCTTCTATCTTAAACTTCAAATCCTCATGACTATTCGATGTAAAACTCTTCCTCAATCATACCATTAAGGAAGGCTTGTCTTTACTTCATCATGGAAGAAACTACCATGATAGTTTTGAAGGAAGTGTACCTTTTTTCCTGGAGTAAGTGTCTCTTAAGAATTAATTCCCTCTTTCTGATAGAAACCTCTAGCCAAAAATCTTACCTTACTTCTATCAGCAACATATCTTATCTTGCAAATCCATTTGGAAGATACCGCATTCTTGCTTTCTTGTTTGAGTACTATATCCCAAACATCATTCTAGTATCATAACATCTTCTATGAGTTTGTCTTCTCAGGTCATCAACATATCCTAGTCTTCTGCATTCAACCTTGAAGGTTGGAACCCACTTTACTCTTGGTAAAGTCTTGATCCATCACAAAGCTATCCATCATGTCGTACCATGTCCAACTCAGATATAATTTTCTGTAGTGACTCCCCCTGAAGTGGAGTATCATCTTCCCTCTTCATTCTGTACAGGTGGTTCTATGCTTGATATATACTGGTCAATAGAGTATGTCATGTCATAGTCTATTCTTTCTGGGGAGAATCACACACCTTGCTTTGTACACTTGTTCCATCATATCGTATACATCATTCCCCATGATCAACTATTATTCTTTGATCATAGCTTCTTTTATAGCATTCTTTTCTTCATCTTGAGTTATCTCTTGTACCCATGGTGGTATTCATCCTTCAAGGTGGATCTACCATTCTCTGAAGCTCTTTCTTCCGTCATGGTGTCTCTGACCCTTGGAGCTTCAGATTCATGTTTATTGGAGTGAATCTTGAATTGTCATCACTTGTTCTTCGGAGCAAGTCTCATCCTTCTTTTCTTGTAGGAGGTTGTTCATGACCTTTCCTACAATTCAAATGCACCAGTTGCATGGTTAGAACTATTTCATAAAACATATGCATAACGACAAATTATTATGCATCATGCAACTATTTAGTCAATACAACATTCATTCATATCTCACATAAACTTTCTAGATGCCTTCCATCTCCACCATGACATTATTGAGATTGTGCACTAATCCAATATGTCAACAAAGAGGTTTGATAAGCAGCAATGGAGAGTTGTATAGCACCATGAGCTACTTACCCATCACATGCATATTAGTAGTATACAGTCATTAATGCAAAAAATACATCAACTGAATATAATCAAATGTATAACAAAACAATATCATGAAATGACAATTGAATACTTATCTTTATTTGTTTCATGGGTATACTCCTTCTTGAGTCTTCAGCTTCATCATCTTCTTCATTCATGATAGCATCGTTTCTCATCCAAATGATGAGGTGGATAAGCAGTTCTTCAAGAGTTGAGATTTTCATATTCCTCATTGATTGAGGGATCTTCTTTGGAAGATGAGAGCTTGATCTTCAGAGACGAGCTTCTTCTTCTTCCCAAAGTCTGCTAAAAATAATCACTTCCTTCTGGAACACATTTCTCGAACGAATGAATTCCATGATCCTAGGAATCCATTCAAGGTGGCCATCACCACTTCTGCATTCTTCACTTCTTCTTTCCCCGCTTGAAGTTGTTCTTTGATTTGAGAGATCCTTATGACTGCATGGTCTCTGCATTCTGGATCTTCACATTCTTCAGCTAGTGTCTTAAGGTCATATTCCGATCTATGTTATTCCCTTCAAATAGCTTGGTCAAGGAATCAAACATCATCGATGTCTTTAGGGAAGAGACTTGTAGTACAAGTTGATTCGTGACTGAATCATCAATGATCTTCTGGGCTTTGACCAATTTCTTCTTCAGAAAGGCTTCTAGCCTCATCTCCCTTTGAAACTGGAACCTCTATGCTCATGTAGGTGTCTAATCCATTTTCTTCAGAGAGATCATATACTTATAGGCTTGGAAGTTGTCAACTTCACCAATCTTATCATCAATATGATGTGATAGATCACTTTGAAATGAGAACCTCAAATGAACATAGCAAAGGATTAGATCTTACTGATTTGAGGTGTACGTCTTGGTTGTGGAGCTCGCTGATCTAGGGTTTGTCACAAAAACCCTAATTTCAAAACTTGGAATATTTCAGATATGATTGTCTAGATAGATAGATCTCTTCAAATGGAGCTGTCCAATGTACTCCATTTATGAAAACAGTGGAGGGAAGCTCCCGGAACAGGAAGCCCTAATTTTCCAATTTCTTCAGCAGAAATTCTTGTTACTGTTTCTGTGATATCTCTGAGATTTATGCTCCTCTGTCTCTGAAATTTTGTACTAAGGTAACCTCGCATGTCCCTGATCCAACAACGTAGGTTTCATCAAAATTTGTTTCCCCATTTGGGATTTATGATTCTTTTCCCAAGGTGACCTGTTACAGGACTGTTCAGAAAAGAAAAGTTGTACGGCATGCCACGTGTCACAAGTTCATCTTCTGAGTCTGATATTTATACCACCAAAATTACTGTCCATTTCCTTTCTGGAACATCTCCAGGAATTCCATTTGGATTTCTGTAGCCCAATATATTTCAATTCTCCCAGGTGTCGTGTTTATGGATGAATTCTGGAAGAGGCTGGAACCCTAACTTGGAGAGAACATATCTCCTGGAATACAACGAATATGAGGATGAATTTTGGACATAGTGTTCATCAAGATTTTATCTTCCTCCCCTGCAATTTTTGGCTCCTAATCCTTCGCCAATATCATAATATCGCGAATGTACCAAAACGTAGCAGTTTTAGTATTTACGGTTTTTCTAGCTCCGGGTCAAACTAGGGTTTGACTTTCCCAGAGTTTCACCCAACCAAATTTATTGATCCAGGTCTCTAAACTTTGGTTTTTATGAGGAGAAAAATCATATGCTGGTCTCACTAAAAAATTCCTCTTCTGTAGAAAGCCCTAATTTCCACATCAAAAACTAAAAATGCTCAGAATTGAATTCCGCTTCTACAGAAAGATGCACCCTTCAATCGAGAGTCATCCTAGCATAATTTTGCCAATGGATTGTGGAGAGAGACCCAAAAAGTAATAATCCCTAGCTTCTGTAGCTGCACAATGTCTTCTTCTTAGGTTAGCTCTGATACCATGTTAAATTTCCATATGCTTAGCTAAGACATTAGTATTTCATTTCATTTTCATAACAAAAGCATATAAACGAGATCACTGAAAGATAGACAAGCACAACCATACAAAAGGAACACAAAGATTTATCCTGGGAAAACCCTAAAGGGAAAAACCCAGCAAAAGCTTCCTCAATATAGATGCCCCAAAAAGATAAAAGATAAACTAGCAAGGAGATCAAAGCCTGATCCTCCTCGTTCTCCAGCTACTTCTCTTCTCCACTAATGCGCTATACAAGTGAGAGTGTGTGTCACAAATGAGGAGCACTACACCTCTATTTGTATTCATCCGTTCATTTAAGTTAACTCATTTGACATGTAGGATCGAGTTAAATCATGTAGGCTCGAGTTACACATGTAGTCTCAAGTAACCACACTGGGGTGGCAATGACCAACCTTTACAATTAGAGGGGACTACCTCATGACTCTTATTAGTTCTTCCGATTAGGAGCATCGGGGTACAATGTAATACAAGTGGTTCTCCTAGTAGGACCATCGGGGACCACAAAAGATACATATAGAATATTCTTTGAAGTTACAATATTTCAACAAGATTTATCTTCAATTGATAATATGGGTTATTTGAAAAGTGTCCAGGTTCAGCCATTAAAGGAGCTTGAGGACGATAAATTACAGGAATGAATTCTTGGTATGTCAGACTTCATTTCTAGGGTAAATGCATGATGCTTTATGTACAAGCTTCTATATATTTTACTAGCCCTAGGTAATGAATGTGCTCCCTAGGTTTTGCTAGGGTCTTTATTTTCCTTTGATTATTCATATGTTTGGAAATATTTTCATAGGATGTTTATAGCTAAGTTTCCATCTTTACAATTTGTGTTCTGCATTTATTCCATATTCAGAAGTTAATATTGTAGACTAGGTAAACCTAGATCTGCTACTTTTAAATATACACTTCTTATTTATATTTCTACTGACATATTACATTTGTCAGTAGAGACATGTGTTTTAATTTATAGTAGTATTTAACCATAGGAGTAAGTTTAAAAGAAGTATATATACTTTATAAATACTCTAGGGTATCACTTACAACCATAGTTATTCTTTTATAAATAACTATATA
>LPNX010485149.1:29255-68281 GCA_001517045.1 Pseudotsuga menziesii | reverse complement strand
AGACAAGGACCCCAAGTTGCTTGATCAGAAAATTGGGCCCCCTCTAGTAAAGCAAACAGTCGCTGAACCGTCCCAGCGGCTTCTGCGATATTATAATGTTTATAAAGGTGATCAGGTTGCAAACAGGGTTTTACAAGGTAATGAAGATGCCCACAAAGATGAATTCGAATTCGAATTCGAGGGGAATTTACAAGGTTACAAAGCGCACACAGCTGAATATTATACAGGTGATCCGTTTGCTAACAGGTTTTTACAAGGTAATGAAGATGCCCACAAAGATGATGAATTCGAATTCCACGGAAATTTATAAGGTTACAAAGCACACGGAGCTGAATATCATAATGTTTATAGAGGAAATCATCAGGTTGCAAACAGGGTTTTACAAGGTAATGAAGATGCCAACAAAGCTGAATTAGAGGGAGTTTTACAAGGTAACAAAGCACACAGAGCTGAATTAGCCGAGGAGCCATATAACCATTATCTACCACAAAATGTGTATCTCCCACAAGTGTTTGGTAATCCGTTTACCAGCAGCTCTACACAAATCGTGAGAGGCGAGGGTGAGATGCAATTACATGCTAACGAAAATGATGCGACCCAAGAACAAAACGCTGAAGACACAGATGGCGATATCCAAAGCAACTGATGTTTAGATCTAATGTATTGAACTATCCAAAGCAACTGATTTTTCGATTTGATGTTTTTAGTTACTTTAACATACAGTACCACTTGGATTGTACTTATTATTTATATTGAATGCTTTTGATTCTTATTGTTTGTTTATTTAGTCTTCTCAATAAATATACAAAGAATTCTGTATAACTAATTATTATGTATAATTAAATGCAAAGAACTTTTTGATTTAATCTTTAATATATATATATATCAATCTGTGTCATTTAAGTGTTGTTATTCATTTTGTAGGTTTATCTTTTATTCATTTAACTTACTACATTTATGTAACTATTGTATTATGATAATGGGCATCACACAATTACAATAAAGGAAATATTGTTGATGAGGATAATATTATAGTTTCATTAAAGTCACTTTAAAAACAAATGGAAACAATTTAATTGGTTTTTTTGAATTTTTTTTATACTCAATATGATTCTAGAATCCCCAAAAATTATTCACAAATACATTGTCCATTTTTTATTACGAAAAAATATTCTCTCTCGTGATTTTTTTTTCATTTTAGAATGCCTTATTGGAATGTGCATAATTCACTCTTTCAACAATTACCATCTTCTTATAGGTAACGTATTAATGATTTTAATGGGTATATATCTTTTAATTTTTATATGTTACCTAATATAATCGTTGGCTTGGTGTGGATAATTTGTAATCCTAATAAATTTCTATAAGTATGATGTTATGACAATGAGCACGGCAAAATCACATTAAACGGGTTGGTGACGATGATGATATTATATTGTCATTGAGGTCGATTTAGAAACAAATGGAAAGGAATTATTTGTTTTTCTTCAAAATACTATTTATATAAACAATATGATTAGAGAATCTCTTTTAATTCTTGAATATTTTTAAATTCAAAAACTTAAAAAGCTCAATATTTTTATAAATATAGAAAATGAGTTTCAATGTGGGCACATGGAAAATGAGATTTAATGTGGGCATATAGAAAATCAGATTCAAGGTTTTTTAGGTCCCAAAAGTACTATTTCCCCCACTCTTCTCTTGACTCTCTTCTCTTCAAAAATAAATACATGAGCTCGTTTAAGTAACTAACTTGACCAACTAACTACAATAGTTTTTTATACAAAATTTAAAATAATTTCTTAATTCAACCACTATCTATATGATTTCCATAATTTATGAGCCTCGGTAATGTAATAAATTTGATTGGACCTCATCGTGTCAATATGTAGGTATCCATCGTAAATCTTCTCGGAAATATCTTCTTTTCGATCCTTATGGACCCTTTGTACTTAAGCATTAGACAAAGTGGAAATATTGAAAGACTTCACTAAAAAAATGCTCAAAGCATCATCGTTTATGTAAGTTAATTGAATGATAATTTTTTTGCCATTATCTTTGATTTGCACCACCACTTCCATTTTTAATTGGCTTGGAACTACTTTAGTAAACTGATCCATTCTTTACATGTATTGAGGTAAAACCTTCGTTGTAAGTTGGGTGAGTAGTACCAACAAAACTATTATTAAAATGTATTTTTGAGTCCCCCTTGAGGAAAGTCGGCCTTGAAAGCAAAGGAGAAGTCAAACATCTTGGGTTATTAGACCTCTCAGCTGATTAGTTTAAATAGGAGAGGTGCCTCCCTCATTTCGACATGGTGAGCATGCAAGGAAGTTCACTATAAAGAGAATAAATAGTTCTTCTTCTAAGGAGGAGGAGGTTTTCTAGTCTTACTTCTTGGGTCTTACACTATATTTGGTTGAGAAGTCTATATCGATGAAATTTAGATTATTACAGTATTGATTGATTATTTCTTATCGTGCATGTGGGTATGTTTGTTGAGTTATAGCTTACTTCCTTGTTATAATAGTTTTTTCTTGACAAATTAAACTACGGCTCCCCAAGGTGATACACTAGGCATGATATAACACTTGTTTAGTGGTTCTTGTAACTGGATTTTTAATTCAGTTAACTCAAGGATACTCATTCGATAAGGAACTTTCGATGCAGGAGCAAACCCATGTAAGACTTCGATGGAGAAATCTATTTCTCTTTGAGGGGTAGTATAGGTATCTCTTCTGGGAACACATCCATGAATTCTTTCAACACTGGGTGATCCCTTACAGATTTTGGGTTTTCATTAAAAATTATGCCAACAACTTTCACCACATGGAGCTTATAGACTTTCCTCGACCACTTCCTCATTTGCAAGGCAGATATTTGCCTTAAGGAAATGAGATTACTAAAATCATTTACCTTCCTAACAATATTATCTTCATCTATATATGTAAAGTTTTTAAGAAATAAATTTAGTACTACTTTATAGTTTTATAACAAGTCCATGCCAATAATCATATCATATGGCCCTAGAGGCAAAACATTCAAATTGATCCTAGTTGCATGATTCTATATTGAAATTTCACACTTAGCGATAAACTGAGCTACCCTCCTTTTTTCTTCGGTGGCCAGTGGGACTGACAAAGTATTTTCTTGCCTTGCCTTGGTGAGGTGACAATTCTCCATCATTTTAGGATTGATGTAACTTACGGTAGCTCCTGGATCAATTAATATAGAGAGGTTTTGGTTAGATATAGTACCTTCATTTTCAACGATAGAAGCTTGATGATCTTCTTGTCGATCTTCAAGAGATGCATTGATTCGGTGGAAACTCTTGCCAATATCTCCCATAATGGAATCTTCTTGCACGTTGTGTATAACCATGTTGGATTCATGGAGGAGTGGGCAGTTCCTTTATACGTGGGGAAATTTTCATTCCCAACATTTCAGAGGTTCTTTAGGGGTTCCAGCAGCCCCTTTTGGTCCAAGATGCAGACGTTAGTTATTTGTACGCTAAGACTGTCCATCCTTACCGTAGGAATTTCCTTGAGGAATCTTTCACATGTTCCTAAAGAGTGGTGGCTGGAATCCCTTATTTCGTTGATTCAAATTTTCTTTCTTCTTGTCCTTCCAGGTTTTTGAGTGGTCATTCCTATGTTTATATTGCTAGAAGCATAGTGTTGTTTTTCTTAGAAATTTGTCCAGATTATTGGGGTAATCAAATTCAATCTCATCTTTGTAGTATTGTGAAAGGAAACACAGGAATCATTGTATCTTTACCTTTACACATTTAATGTACGACACAAACCGTAACAGATCTAGAAATTTATTGATGAGATCCTCCATGGTCATCTGACCAAGTTCCAGTGAATAAAATTCCTAGGTCTTCCTTTCATAATAGATTCCGATAAATACTGTTTCTTGAAATATGACCATTCCAGGTTCTTCTCCTTTTATCCATCGAAGGTCTTCAGGTCTTTCCATGAAATGCTAGCCTTTCCTTTCAGGTTTTAAACTGCTATTGTAAAATACCCCAGTTACCTTAGAGCTATAAAGCATTCAAGAAGTCTGCAAAAATAAAAATTTTAGTAATCTTTTCATCACTTGACACATTTGTACTGCATTCATAATCATCATCATCATCATGTAGACAAAAATAAATAAACCAGCACAAGATATAATACAATGAGACAACCGAATTCACGTGGTTCGCCCCAACCTTGGGGTTACGTCCACCAAAGATAGTCCAGACCAAACCGTCCGGAATTTTTTATATTTTCATTATGTATTCAACAAGGTTACAAATAGGCAGTACCAATACTGCATCCTTTCCACATATATCTCTAATAGTGGATACTACCAAAATTACAAAGTGTAGTCTCAGTACTACATCATTTCCACAATCATTTATTATAGGGGACAAAACAAATATACTGAGATTCCTTATTTGCAGGGCCTTCTTTGAATGATAAAAACTATTTTCCAAGAGTTTTCCACTTACACGATCCTGAGTGGAGAGTCTAAAGCCTCTTAGAGGTTGAGACCCAAAACTATCAACCATACTGTGCTCATTATTATTCTTATTTTCTGATAACCAAATTAGGTGAAAGAAAACAAATATTCAGGTTACGCTATATCAGTATTTAATTTAGATTCCTTTAAGACAGAATCGATGTCTTATATCTACGCTGAGCAGTCTTTATATAAATTCTTTTAGACAGAATCGCAGTCTTATAACTATTCTCAACAATCTTTAATTTAAGTTCTTTTAAGACAGAATCACTGTCTTGTAACTACGCTGAAACCCAGTTTGGAAATCTAACTCTGAGCAGATGGAAACCGGTAGCGCAAAGGCAATCTAGCATTTATATAGATATATATACAAAAATGAAATACAGAGGGCTCAGCCTCCAGGATCAACCTAACGTTGGTCATTACAGACATCCAGCGTAATTAGGCTTAGCTTTAAAAGGAAAAATAACCTGGCCAGTGTGACATACCCAATAAACCTTACATTAATCCTTCCCATAGAATTCCAGGGAAAAATGCTAAACCCATAAGAAGACCTGTTATAAATCACATGGTCAAAACTGTACCTATGGTTGTACTGAAATTTATAAAGGAAAAGAGGGAAGTGTTGCATCCAGACCCAATTGGATGATAACCTTCTGCTCAGTTCACAACCACATTTTGACAAAACTAAAACGCAGGTAGGGTGTTCATACCCTCACCCAGAGTCTTTAGTGGCACACCAAAAGAGTAAGGCCACAACGCATTATTCCCTTACAAGATATTCTTAAACTACGATTCAGATAATGAAAAAGTCTAACCGTGGATTATTTTATCATTCAGTCTCATTGAAAAAAATGTTGGGACGACGAGATCTCAACCCTCACTCCAAGGAATTTCAAACTCAAGTGTTCGTCCCTTGGAAAAATTTGCCAGGCAATAGAATATAAGGAAGAAACAGACATAACAAAACGACCCTATCATTTGCACATGCAGATCGTAAAAACTTCATACCAGAACACCAATGCCATAACGCACTCAGGAACAAACCTGCCGAAAGGGGAGATGGCTCATAGGACTGGGTCGGATTTTCCTTTTTGCAATGCGATTTGTATATTGGCCTTCCTCAAATTGTAGATTGCTGCCTCCTTTATACGCAGCAGTATACACAGCAATTTCCCCATCGCTCTGGACAGGCTTCACGACCCCAACACACAGTGATGGCCTCAATCGCTTTACATATTCCAGAACTCACGAGATACTACGGAGCACTTGCCCCATGGAGTTTTGCATTCTCCTATCAATTCATATGCTTATTAGCAGCATGGTTTCCTCATGTGTTGAGTCTCGAGAGAGCACTCCCCTCCCCTTCTGTGAATCCCCTTCTTCCCCCTTTAGTAACCTTCTCCAAACCTAAAAGAAAATGATTCTCTCCCTGAAGTGCGCCAAACCTTCCTCCAATCACGGCAGAAAATCTGCCATTGCTTTTGCTAGCGCAGGCCTCCATAAATCTAGCTGTCAAAAGAATTGCCTCCTGCACATGCGCCCAATCCCTTAATAGACTTTTCTGACATAATTCCATTCGATAGCGATTTTTCCTAAAATAAAATATGTCTGTTGCACCCTTGAAAATCTAGTGGTGGAGAGTACCAATTTACCTCTCGCTTTTTCATAGAAGGAAAACATTCCTGTCATGGGTGAAATTATCCTTTTTAATTATAAGTTATAAGTAATTATTTCTTCACTAGGTAATAACCTTATATTAAGGATTACTTCTGTCGTTAAGGGGTCTTTAGTAAAATATAAGTACCCTATACTTTAAGAACCAGGCCTACCTACGTAGGCTTTCCCTTATCATAATTGATACCTATAATGCCCTTTTTCCACCATTCCTTCCATTATATATATATATATATATATATACCGTTATATATATGTATACATGTGGAATAAATTGTCCTCTCACTATATTTACTGTTCTTTCGATATATGTATATATTGTATATCTCTAATTCTTTGAATTATTTACTTTTCTTTTCTCCTTGGTTCTTTCTTTAACCCCTCAACCCTCTCGTTTCGGTTACTAGGATTGAGTATTCTGGTAAGGCGTTAAGAGTTCATCTAAGTATTTTCACTTAGACTGTTAACCTTTTAAAAGCCACAAGGTGTTGTCTTGGTGGGGCCTTGGCCTTGAGCTCCTCACCGAGACAAGTACAACAATATGCAAAATTACAAAATATTCCAGGCATAGGAGAGGGATATTACATCCTCCCCCCCTAAAAGAAAGAACACCGTCCTCGGTGTTTCTTGTTTCTTCGACAAAACTTTTATTCTTCTCTGGAGTCATCTTGTCTTGTTTCGCCTTGCTCGGATCTATTTGATTTTATTTTCTGATCTTTGTAGGTTTGTAGCACCTGCATTTTTCCTGTAACATAAAATCAGGTCTACCCAAATTTTTCATAGGTAAGAGTCAATTCATCATGAAACATAATTAGCAGGTCATTTGCACATTCATAACTACCATTCAGTTCTTTCCAACAATCTATGTCCAAATTACAATTCAACTTGAACAAGAGTCATAGATTCTTTTGCAATCTGCAATTTTCTAATGTTCATGGGTGTCATGTTACCCCATTATTTTCCATAATGCAATTTATACATTAACAAAAACATGACTACAAGCGTTGAAATCCCATTATATCATTAATGTCAATCAATCAACATATTACCTCATCGGTACTTGTTTACCTGCAATGCACATACCTTTTTCTGCATTGTCCCTTTCTTGGATGTCCTCCATCCCAGCACATGAAGTGCCAACAGTACTTCAAGTACCAATCCAAGTCACCGAACACAAGGAGGATACCAACCCTTCGTGTATCTCCTCTGTGCTATTCAAGGTGCTTGTCATTATTCTTCATTCAAGCCACCCAACACAAGGACGATACCATGTACCCCTCTTAGTGGTATCTCCTTTAGGGTGCTTCACCAAGCTGAGGCACTCCGTTCTCGCACAACTCCACAGCGCCTAGAGGTTATTCTCTTCACAGAGCCCCCCTTTTTTCATACTTATTCCTTTTTATTTTTAAGAGGAAATCTTAAAATAATTATTATATACATGACTCTTATCAAATGTTACCCACTTCAAAGATAACGAGTCTCGCAATTTTGCAAATCATCGACCTGTCTGCTTCGTGTTTCCAAACTTCAACCTGATATAGTAACATACATTTAATTTTCCTACTTTTGCTTATGGGGAATATCATACAATGATTTCTACATAAATTTTATTAGTAGGGGATTATTTAAATGAAGGTCAAAGCCTCTCCGCTCAACATCCTTTTAAAGATTGAATGTGCCTAGATCTTTAGTAATAAATCAAAATTTCATGCATAAATGTTTATATGGAGACCCAAGAGTATAAAAACGCATTAGCAGGACTCCATTCTCAAATCCATACATTAAGAAAAAATAAATTTCAGGTATCTATTTCGGTCAAACTAGAAATTGCAAATTTTAAGATCTATTAAGATCTAATCAGCAAAGAACATGCGGCACAGACTTTTCTATCAACTAGAAATCACGACATTTTTAAGTTCCACTATGATCAAATCAACAAAGAACTGGAAACGTAGACTTTTCTATCAAATTAGAAATCAGGGCATTTTTAAGATTTATTAAGATCTAATCAACAAAGAACAGGAAACACAGAATTTTCTATCAAACTAGAAATCACATGCATCTCAGTAATGACTCTAAATTTCAGGCATAAATGTTGATATGCAGACCGAAGAGTATAAAAATGCAGAATCAACAATTAGCAACGTACAGATATATGAAATCAATCTATCCAAATGTGGACACTAATTAACCGCAGTGAATATAAAAAACAAAACGTGGAATCCCTCATATTTATTACAAAATCGCATGCAATACCATAACAATCAAATGTTGGATCAAAATCATTGATAAAATCTAACGCTATAATTTTGTAACCTTCAGATTTATTACAAACTATCATGCATAATCTATATATTCAGATCACAATGCACTAAACGAGTAATCTATACATTCAGATGCAAAAATACACTCCTCAACAAAATCGTTGGCATCTTATGAAAATATGATTTGTACCGATATCCATTTATCAAACCAAAACCTAGGCGGTCTATCCTTTACAGATTGAATCTACTAGGGGTTTGAATACATCATACTTACAGTCTTGGAATAACTAAGTCATGGGCATCAAGATTTGGATTAATTAACTAGTAGGCATCCAATACGATCTGGTTATCCATGCAAACGAAGACCTCTTCCATTGCATCATAGAAACACATATACCATCAATTGGATTAAGACTCGTCGGATCTCTTCATCTTCTTGTGTTTTCTATTAGAAACGAAAAACCCCAATATCACACCAAAAGAAATAAAAGTGCTATTTGTGATGGTTCAAACGCTTACCACATGAATTTTACCTAAACCAAACCTTTGAAGCTCCACTCATTTTATTTCAAGAACACTTCTAAAGGCACATATAGTAATCATCGTTCTGGAATGCATCCCTCCATTGCAAAATGCTTCTGCCCCCGGACGCTCATCCACTGGCTGCTGATAACGAGAGTCACAATCAGAACGGGAGCAAAGATCACTGCTGTAAGAATTATCCTTTTTTGTATTTGTTAACACCAGGCTGCCTATGATCCGAGCACTATGCAGAGGTGTGTTTGCTCCCCGAGTAAACGCAGAGGTGTGCCAATGCTCTCATTTCCACAAATGACAAAAAGAAAGGATCTGTAATCACTAATCAAACTTTCCACGTTATTGCTTAACCAAATAATTCAATAAAATACAAAATACTAATTGCAGAGTTACAAATCTGTAGAAGGCCCAACAGCTCCAGAGTTGTAACCTCGCTCTGATACCATATGTAAAATACCCCAGTTACCTTAGAGCTATAAAGCATTCAAGAAGTCTGCAAAAATAAAAAATTTAGTAATCTTTTCATCAATTGACACATTTGTACTGCATTCATAATCATCATCATCATCATGTAGACAAAAATAAATAAACCAGCACAAGATATAATACAATGAGACAACCGAATTCACCTGGTTCACCCCAACCTTGGGGTTATGTCCACCAAAGATAGTCCAGACCAAACCGTCCGGATTTTTTTATATTTTCATTAAGTATTCAACAAGGTTACAAATAGGCAGTACCAATACTGCAGCCTTTCCACATATATCTCTAATAGTGGACACTACCAAAATTACAAAGTGTAGTCTCAGTACAACATCATTTCCACAATCATTTATTATAGGGGACAAAACAAATATTATAGGGGACAAAACAAATATACTGAGATTCCTTATTTGCAGGGCCTTCTTTGAATGATAAAAACTATTTTCCAAGAGTTTTCCACTTACACGATCCTGAGTGGAGAGTCTAAAGCCTCTTAGAGGTTGAGACCCAAAACTATCAACCATACTGTGCTCATTATTATTCTTATTTTCTGATAACCAAATTAGGTGAAAGAAAACAAATATTCAGGTTACGCTATATCAGTATTTAATTTAGATTCCTTTAAGACAGAATCGCTGTCTTATATCTACGCTCAGCAGTCTTTATATAAATTCTTTTAGACAGAATCGCAGTCTTATAACTATGCTCAGCAATCATTAATTTAAATTATTTTAAGACAGAATCGTTGTCTTGTAACTATGCTGAAACCCAATCTGGAAATCTAACTCTGAGCAGATGGAAACCGGTAGCGCAAAGGCAATCTAGCATTTATATGGATATATATACAAAAATGAAAGACAGAGGGCTCAGCCTCCAGGATCAACCTAACGTTGGTCATTACAGACGTCTAGCGTAATTAGGCTTAGCTTTAAAAGGAAAAATAACCCGGCCAGTGTGACATACCCAATAAACCTTACATTAATCCTTCCCATAGAATTCCAGGGAAAAATGCTAAACCCATAAGAAGACCTGTTATAACTGACATGGTCAAAACTGTACCTATGGTTGTACTAAAATTTATAAAGGAAAAGAGGGAAGTGTTGCATCCAGACCTAGTTGGATGATAACCTTCTGCTCAGTTCACAACCACATTTTGACAAAACTGAAACGTAGGTAGGGTGTTCATACCCTCACGCAGAGTCTTTAGTGGCACACTAAAAGAGTAAGGCCACAGCGCATTCTTCCCTTACAAGATATTTTTAAACTACGATTTAGATAATGAAAAAGTCTAACCGTGGATTATTTTATCATTCAGTCTCATTGAAAAAAATGCTGGGACGACGAGATCTCAACCCTCACTCCAAAGAATTTCAAACTCAAGTGTTCGTCTCTTGGAAAAATTTGCCAGGCAACAGAATAAAAAGAAGAAAGAGACATAACAAAATGACCCTATCATTTACACATGCAGATCGTAAAAAAGTTCATACCAGAACACCAATGCCATAACGCACTCAGGAACAAACCTGTCGAAAGGGGAGACGGCTCATAGGACTGGGTTGGATTTTCCTTTTTGCAATGCGATTTGTATATTGGCCTTCCTCAAATTGTAGATTGCTGCCTCCTTTATACGCAACAGTATACACAGCAATTTCCCCATCACTCTGGACAGGCTTCACGACCCCAACACACAGCGATGGCCCTAATCGCTTTACATATTCCAGAACTCACGAGATACTATGGACCACCCGCCCCATGGAGTTTTGCATTCTCCTATCAGTTCATATGCTTATTAGCAGCGTGGTTTCCTCATGTGTTGAGTCTCGAGAGAGCACTCCCCTCCCCTTCTGTGAATCCCCTTCTTCCCCCTTTAGTAACCTTCTCCAAACCTAGAAGAAAACGATTCTGTCCCTGAAGTGCGCCAAACCTTCCTCCAATCACGGTAGAAAATATGCCATTTCTTTTGCTAGCGCAGGCCTCCATAAATCTAGCTGTCAAAAGAATTGCCTCCTGCACATGCGTCCAATCCCTTAATAGACTTTTCTGACATAATTCCATTCGATAGCAATTTTTCCTAAAATAAAATATGTCCGTTGCACCCTTGAAAATCTAGTGGTGGAGAGTACCAATTTACCTCTCGCTTTTTCATAGAAGGAAAACATTCCTCTCATGGGTGAAATTATCCTTTTTAATTATAAGTTATAAGTAATTATTTCTTCACTAGGTAATAACCTTATATTAAGGATTACTTCTGTTGTTAAGGGGTCTTTAGTAAAATATAAGTACGCTATACTTTAATAACCAGGCCTACCTACGTAGGCTTTCCCTTATCATAATTGATACCTATAATGCCCTTTTTCCACCATTCCTTCCATTATATATATACCGTTATATATATGTATACATGTGGAATAAATTGTCCTCTCACTATATTTACTATTCTTTCGATATATATATATATTGTATATCTCTAATTCTTTGAATTATTTTTTTCTCCTTGGTTCTTTCTTTAACCCCTCAACCCTCTCGTTCCGGTTACTAGGATTGAGTATTCTGGTAAGGCGTTAAGAGTTGGGATGAGTTTTTATCCATTAGTTAGCCCTTTGTTAGGTTGTGTCATTGCATTTTTATCATCTAAGTATTTTCACTTAGACCGTTAACCTTTTAAAAGCCACAAGGTGTTGTCTTGGTGGGGCCTTGGCCTTGAGCTCCTCACCGAGACAAGTACAACAATATGCAAAATTACAAAATATTCCAGGCATAGGAGAGGGATATTACAGCTATCCTTACCTTCATGTCGTTGCAGTAGTTGTATATCTTGAAGTACTTTTTAATATCCAACAACCAATATTCTACGTCTTATCCCGTCCTTGATTCCACATCAAATTGATGGGTTCGATCTTCTTGAAATTCTCCTTCGAAGTGGTCCACCTTTCTCTTACCCGATTTCTGGGCTTGATTCTCATATTTTTGAGTTTCCTATGAGGAACTGTCTTTTCTTTTGGGAACTCTTCCAAATTTTTGAGTCCCTCTCTACTTCTGCAGGTGCTTTTTCTCCATTGTTCCTCTCCTGCAAGATTTGAAATAGTGTCTCATTGAGATCCTACTGTTTTTCTTGAGCCCTCTTCAGCTATTCATTTTCTACCTTGAAGCTCTGCAGTTCCACTATCATATTCTTCATTGTTTCCAGCACCTGGCCAGCTTTAGAACACATTAGTTCTGGCTGCATTGGGGGAGGTACTGACATACCTTCTTCAGGTGGGTACTCCAGTTCATTTTTTGAGGCAATCACTGTATCCGTGTCACAGACAATTCGTGTTTATATACAAAACATTCCAACACAAAAAAATTTAGCACAATTTTTTTTTGTAATGCAGCAAAGCTAGATGTTTCCTGGAAGGCGACAGGGTTGAACCTATGGCTCTGATACCATATGTAATATACCTAAACAACCAACCAAAAATGCATATAAATTTTTTTCAAACATATTAACCTTGCAGATAAAGTTGGCTAAAACCTTCCATAACAATTAATCGTTAAGATAAACAATTTAAACAATATTAAAAACCATAACAAATCCACTTCTATGACGAGATAGACATTTTGCATTGAACTGACTTTCCGACCTATGCTTCCCATGTTCTGCCCTCTACTGCGGGCTGCGGAACTTGCAAGCTTAAGACACAGTGAAATTTGTTCAATCGTACTTCCTCCTTCCACCGCGGAATGCGAAAACCTAAACAATCTTAATCCTTTCAAATATTCTCTTTCACTTTCCGCTTTCTGTTGTGCAAATCATGTAAGTCTTAACTCCCTTTAGACTTTAACTTTACTTTCTTCTTTCCGCTTTTCGATGTACTGATCGCATATCGTGGAAGTATTAACACTTTTAAGATTTTAACCTTAGCTTTTTGCTTCCTGATTTCCGTTATGCGGATCGCGGAAGTCTTAACATCATTAAGACTCCAATATTTTCTTCCGCTTTCCATCTCCCACTACGAAAATCACGGAACGTGGAAGTCTTAACATCTTTTAAGATTTTACTTAACTCTGTCGCTTTCCGCTTTCCACTGTGCGGAATGGGGAACGCGAAATTCTTAACATTTCTATGAATTTATTTATCCTTTTTGTTTTCTGCTCTCCACTGTGTGAATCACGAATCACAGGAGCCTTAACATTCTTTAAGTCCTTAACACTAACTTTCTTCTTTCCACATTTTGTTTTGTAGATCGCGGATCACAAAAGTCTTAACAATCCTTAAGACTTTAACTTTAACTTCTCGCTTTCTGCTTTCCACTGTTCATATCATGGATCACGAAAGTATTAACACCTTTAAGACTTTAGCTTTAGCTTTCCGATTTTTGCTTTCCCCTATGCGGATAGCGAATCACGAAAGTCTTAAACTTTTAATACTTTTAACATTACCTTTCCTCTTTTCGACTTCTACTGTGCGGATCGCAGATTATGGAAGTATTAATCTTTTTAAGAATTTAGTTTTAATTCTTTGCTTTCCCTTGTGTGGATCGTGGATCGCGGAAGTCATAACACTTTTAATACTTTAACTAAACTTCTCTCCTTTCCTCCTTCCACTGTGCACATCGTGGAAGCCTTAATCATTTTAAGACTTTAGTTTTAACTTTCCACTTTCTACTTTCTACTGTATGGATTGCAGATCGCAGAATTCTTAGCATTCATTAAGACTTAACTTTAACCTTCCGCTTTCCACTATGCACATCACGGATTGTGGAAGCCACAACACTTTTAAGACTTTAACTTAAATTATATGCTTTTCATTGTCCAGATCACGGAACACATAAATATTATTAACATTAAGACTTTGAACTTTACCATCCTCTTTCTGCTTTCTGCTTTGCTGATTGCGCATCGTGGAAATCTTAACGTATTTACGTTTTAACTTTTCTTCCTGCTTTCCTCCTTCCGCTACGCGAAATCAGAATGTGGAAATCTTATTAACCGTATGTTTACAATTTTTCCTTCCCCTTTCCACCTTCCACTATGCGGATCGCAAAACACAGAAATATTTACCCTTTTGAGTCTTTAACATCACTTTTCGCTTTTCGTTGTGTGGATTACAAAAATTGAAAACCTTAACCTTTTCTAGAATTATCTTTTTCTTTGAACTTGCACTGTTCGTTGTGTGTTTTTCAGAGGAAACCTTAGAGTTGGTTTGACCTATAGAAACCTTGCAGACTTGGGCCTATTTCACAACTTGGACTGGTGCAGGATTAGAAAGACTGTAGGCATTTTTAGGAAGTAGGTCCAATGCATTCAACGAGAGAAGCTCTTTTGGAAAAGTACAGTAAGCAATTTAGAGGGAAACAAGCATCCATACCCCCTCCTTAGCAGTGCAAGAATACTTCTCTTTGAGAAAGAGGAAAACTAAGGCAATACATCAACAGAATAAAATGCATTACTCTAACTTAGGCAACATAGCCATGTGAACAAGCACTAGGTCATAGTAAGTTTTCATCAACAGATTTAGGGTTTTTTTTATTATGAAAAAAGCGTTGAGACTTACACTCCTACACATATATGTATACGCTAAGCCTACTTATCAATGAAAATATACAACATAAGGGTAACTTCATACTAGAACAAAATCACCCAATGAGGTCACCAATCACCGTAAACAAGGCATTAATAATTCCACTAGAAAAGAGTATGTTAGTTCATAAGCATCATTACCTTTTACTGTGGCTAGAGATGTTAAATTTATTCCTTTAGTAACACTGAAATGCATAATCATAAAGCACATTGTTTAACAACATTAATCACATTCAGAGTCCTAAGGTAGATTCTTATTAGACGACATCATTAAGCGTACAGGAATACACGCCAACAATATGCCATCCTCCCGCAACCGGGTGCAGAAACAATACTCCATAGCCTTTACAACAATACAGAAAACATGCATTCACGACAATGAATCTAAGCTACCATTTCATTCTTTTAAACATATTTTAACATAAAAAACATAAACAAAACATAGCCTCAGGTCAAGAAGTTGCAGAAACAATACTTAGAAAATGGAACCTGTTTTAAAATCAAGCCACAATGAAGAGGAAACAACCACATTCCACCCAATCATAGATTAGGCCCATATATCTATGTCCTCAATCACCCCCAAGCTAAACTATGCATGACAAGAGCGGTGATAGTCAAACTTAGTTTGAGTTCTCTAGTGAGAAATCCTTTCCTAACACAGAGTGCACACACAACAAGCAATTCCTTCCTCTAGCATACTCAGCGTTGTCCTGCCTCCTAGCGTATGCTTCCTCATTTATTCTTTTTCATTTCTTCCTTGACATTTTGAAGGTAACGGACAAATCCCCAAGGAATTTCTGCTCCGCCACCTCTCGATTCCACCAACATGATTCTAGCACCGTACTGGTCTTCCTAATCCTTGTGTAACAATTTTGAGAGTGACCCTTCACATCCCCTACTCTCGTATGCATTGTTTCCTCATTGAGCATGGCTATTCCTTTCATTCATATTTTTATTCCAAGCATAATGTGTTAGTTACATTTGTCCTTCAAGGACCTATTGGCTTATTTTGGGTCTCCCAATCACATTTAAACAAAAGCAAAAATTAAAATAGTCTTTAAAAATTTGTTACAAAATTGGGGGATATTACAACGAATACTACCTAGTCATAATTAAGAATACCAATTCTAGACCTTCAAAATTACCTATGCTACATATTCATTACCAAAAATATTAATTCTACAATCATTACGAAAATCATGGATGTTAATTAAATCATCAAATAAAGTGTGCTAGTACTACAAGAATACGAATGTTACATCACAAAATATTAATGTTACATCTAAATAAAATCAATGTAATAGACTTGTGATCAAGAATACCAATGTTGCATAATCAAACCTACTAACACTGCATAGTCATTGCCAAGAAAATAATTGATAATTAAAGAATCAATTAAGGAAACGCGAGTGACAAGAATAATAAATGAAATCGCATAGATATCTAGGTCTACCATATTTCAATCATGACTAAAAGGAATGTCTTATAAGTTAAAGAAGGGACATTGTGTTGACTACGTATTGAAGAATATCAAGAAAGTGATACTCTCGATAATTAATAATAGGTATATTACTTAGCGTGTCCCTAGTATGTCTTATAGAAAGTATATATTGAACACGCGATCATATAGTAAGGAGGAGTTGAAGTCCCATTTAGAGGTATGAGTTATAAAACTCATACTACGTAACCATGGGTAGATAATCCATAATAGCATCACTAAGTCGACTTCATCACATATTACCAATGTGTCACTTCATAAAAAACCAATCACCAGTGAAAAACGCAACCATTATCCATGAAGTGGTGATCATCATATAAAAAACAGTAAGAATACATAATGCCACGATTATTCATAATTGACCATAACATTTTTATAATAAACAAAAGAAACTAAAATTCTCACATAGCAACTACGATGCAACAATGTGTGTAAAGCCAATTTAGCATTAAATGCAAAAGTACTTTACCTCGTGTAATCAACTTACACATCATCTTGTTCAATTATGCATGGATATAGTCTCGTTCAAATCTGGGTAGATGTTCATCCCTTCGAAAGTCTCATATGTATCCAAAACTCATGATGGAACTGTCAAAGTCTTTAAATCTCACAATATCGCCCACTTAAGGATATTATTGACAAGTTATTATTATTATCAATTTTTGTATGCTTAGTATCATCAAACCATTAATACTAGCATAAAATTGCAACATCGTCCTTCACTTGTCATAGTTGTCAACAACAAGTCATCATCATGATCAATTGTCAATTCTAGACTATTAATATCCATGAATCATTATCAATTATGTCTGTTTTAGCCTAGCAAAATCAACATCAATAATAGTCAATTCCCTTGGGTAGTCATTAGACTACTAGTGCATCAATCATAATTATCATTATGATTCTCCAATTGGATGGCATGATATTGATATTATCATCTTATTGAAATTACATGTCTCGCTATTAGTATTATAGAGTCAATAACATTTCCATGCCAATCTACCATTATTAATCAATAATCAATAATGAATCAAAATGCCATAATATTAATTCTTCATTAGGTTAAATCTTCAAGAGTTCAACGATTGTTTCATGGCATATTATAATATCATCTTCACATCATCATTAATCACACCCTTCAAATAATAGATTTTTATTATTCATCAAATCATATTTTTCTTCGTACAAAAACATCATTAACCACAACCTTCAAATAATGAATCTTTATTATTCATGAAATCATCATTTTTTTCCTACCATCACTATAAATCTAAAAAATATCGTTGCAATACCATCACTATAAATAAAAAGATATCATTGCAATCTCAATATAATGAAGAACATTAGGTTCAATTTCCCCAATGAGTCATTATGATCAGGCTAGATAAAAAAGCATCTTGAGTTGATGACCCTTGCTAAGTCAATCATAACATTTTATATGTAATTAAGTGTATATCTTTTATAATTACGAACAACTATAATTTAGTGAGTTGCTCGTTGGATATATGCGGGCTATGTGACTTTATATAGAATTGCGGTTTGTAAATATCTGGTTGACTAAAAGCAAAATGGTTGGTAAAAATAAAATTGTTTGTAACTAGGAAGGCTGTAATATCGGGTAGAGATGATATTAAGTTAAGGTGGCCTTATTTTGTCGGCTAGCAATCGATGGTAAGTCATATTTAACCTTGTATTTAACGTATGTCTCCACTTCAAGAGCGATATTTGCTTTGACAATACAATCGCTTGTGATATTTGCTTTGACAATACAATATTAGGCTGTTTTCAAAAATTACAGAACTGTTTCTCACTTATCGAGGGTTTTAGGCTCTTTTCAAAAATTACAGAAGAACTGTTTCTCACTTGAGCAAATTACAGAAAGCTGCTGCTTCTAAAACTCTCGAGGCTGTTTTCACTTGAGCAAATTAGAGAACTGTACTGAACTGCTTCATCGAGGATTTTAGAGAAAAATGACCGATTCTTTAGGCTCGTCATCTTTAGAAGTAATGAACAATGGAAAAGCGGAATGTGGGTGTTGTTTCTTTGAATTTGTAATAGGAAATATGGTACAGTGTGCAAAAGGGCATCGATCTTGTTTTGGATGTGTACGGAGGCAGGTAGAAGAAATCATATATGGAAGTTTCAAAGCTCACTCCTCTCTGCCATGCATGGATATGGATAGTGATGACGACTGCACAGAGTCAATTGCTTTGTCGGAGATTCAGAGGGCTCTCCCAGATGATGTGATTGAAAGATATGAGGAGTGTCAGGCCCGAGAATCTGTGATTGAAGCGAAACTTGAATACCTGGTTTATTGCCCATTTTGCAGTATTCCATGTGAAGTAGACAAATGTGTACACGTTTTTGACTGTCCAAACCCTAAATGTTTGATAGCTTCATGTATCCAATGCAAGGAGCCCAGTCACATACCGTTATCGTGTGAGGAGAACGAGTTCACGTCTGAGACTGCTTCTCGTAGAAAAGTTGAAGAGAGGATGACAAAAGCCGTGATAAGAGAATGCAAAACTTGCAACACCGAGATAGTAAAGATGCGGGACGTCTGCAATAGGCTGACCTGTCCGAGGTGTTCAACCACAATGTGTTACGTTTGCCGACAGGTCATTTCGTCTAGCTATGATCATTTTTGTGATCATTATCGACAACCAGAGGAACCCTGCCAGATATGCAAGGTCGATAAGTGTAGTATGTGGGGGGCTGAGGTAGAAGATGATGTGGCACTGGATGCTAAGCAGGACGCACTAAAAGAATTCGGAGACAAGGAACCCAAGTTGCTTGATCAGAAAATTGGGCCCCCTCTAGTAAAGCAAACACTCGCTGAACAGTCCCAGCGGCTTCTGCGATATTATAATGTTTGTACGGGTGATCAGGTTGCAAACAGGGTTTTACAAGGTAATGAAGATGCCCACAAAGATGAATTCGAATTCGAATTCGAGGGGAATTTACAAGGTTACAAAGCACACACAGCTGAATATTATACAGGTGATCCGTTTGCTAACAGGTTTTTACAAGGTAATGAAGATGCCCACAAAGATGATGAATTCGAATTCCACGGAAATTTACAAGGTTACAAAGCACACGGAGCTGAATATCATAATGTTTATAGAGGAAATCATCAGGTTGCAAACAGGGTTTTACAAGGTAATGAAGATGCCAACAAAGCTGAATTAGAGGGAATTTTACAAGGTAACAAAGCACACAGAGCTGAATTAGCCGAGGAGCCATACAACCATTATCTACCACAAAATGTGTATCTCCCACAAGTATTTGGTAATCCGATTACCAGCAGCTCTACACACATCGTGAGAGGCGAGGGTGAGATGCAATTACATGCTAAAGAAAATGATGCGCCCCAAGACCAAAGCGCTGAAGACACAGATGGCGATATCCAAAGCAACTGATGTTTCGATTTAATGTATTGAAGTATCCAAAGCAACTGACTTTTCGATTTGATGTTTTTAGTTACTTTAACATACAGTACCACTTGGATTGTACTTACTATTTATATTGAATGCTTTTGATTCTTACTGTTTGTTTATTTAGTCTTCTCAATAAATATACAAAGAATTCCGTATAACTAATTATTATGTATAATTAAATGCAAAGAACTTTTTGATTTAATCTTTAATATATATATATATATATATCAATCTGTATCATTTAAGTGTTGTTATTCATTTTGTAGGTTTATCTTTTATTCATTTAACTTACCACATTTGTTTAACTATTGTATTATGATAATGGGCATCACACAATTACATTAGAGGAAATATTGTTGATGAGGATAATATTATAGTTTCATTAAAGTCACTTTAAAAACAAATGGAAACAATTTAATTGGTTTTTTTGAATTTTTTTTTATACTCAATATGATTCGAGAATCCCCAAAAATTATTCACAAATACATTGTCCATTTTTTATTACGAAAAAATATTCTCTCTCGTGATTTTTTTTTCATTTTAGAATGCCTTATTGGAATGTGCATAATTCAGTCTTTCAACAATTACCATCTTCTTATAGGTAATGTATTAATGATTTTGATGGGTATATGTCTTTTAATTTTTATATGTTACCTAATATAATCCTTGGCTTGGTGTGGATAATTTGTAATCCTAATAAATTTCTATAAGTATGATGTTATGACAATGAGCACGACAAAATCACATTAAACGGGTTGGTGACGATGATGATATTATATTGTCATTGAGGTCGATTTAGAAACAAATGGAAAGGAATTATTTGTTTTTGTTCAAAATACTATTTATATAAACAATATGATTAGAGAATCTCTTTTAATTCTTGAATATTTTTAAATTCAAAAACTTAAAAAGCTCAATATTTTTATAAATATAGAAAATGAGTTTCAATGTGGGCATATAGAAAATGAGATTTAATGTGGGCATATAGAAAATCAGATTCAAGGTTTTTTAGGTCCTAAACGTACTATTTCCCCCACTCTTCCCTTGACTCTCTTCTCTTCAAAAATAAATACATTAGCTCGTTTAAGTAACTAACTTAACCAACTAACTACAATAGTTTTTTATCCAAAATTTAAAATAATTTCTTAATTCAACCACTATCTATATGATTTCCACAATTTATGAGCTTCGGTAATGTAATAAATTTGATTGGACCTCATCGTGTCAATATGTAGTTATCCATCGTAAATCTTATCGGAAATATCTTTTTTTCGATCCTTATGGACCCTTTGTACTTGAGCATTAGACAAAGTGGAAATATTGAAAGACGTCACTAAAAAAATGCTCAAAGCATCATCGTTTATCTAAGTTAATTGAATGATAATTTTTTTGCCATTATCTTTGATTTGCACCACCACTTCCATTATTAATCGGCTTGGAACAACTTTAGTAAACTGATCCATTCTTTACATGTATTGAGGTAAAACCTTCGTTGTAAGTTGGGTGAGTAGTACCCACAAAACTATTATTAAAATGTATTTTTGAGTCCCCCTTGAGGAAAATCGGCCTTGAAAGCAAAGGAGAAGTCAAACATCTTGGGTTATTAGACCTCTCAACTGATTAGTTTAAATAGGAGAGGTGCCTCCCTCATTTCGACATGGTGAGCACGCAAGGAAGTTCACTATAAAGAGAATAAATAGTTCTTCTTCTAAGGAGGAGGTTTTCTAGTCTTACTTCTTGGGTCTTACACTATATTTGGTTTAGAAGTCTATATCGATGAAATTTAGATTATTACAGTATTGATTGATTGTTTCTTATCGTGCATGTGGGTATGTTTGTTGAGTTATAGCTTACTTCCTTGTTATAATAGTTTTTTCTTGACAAATTAAACTACGGCTCCCCAAGGTGATACACTACGCATGATATAACACTTGTTTAGTGGTTCTTGTAACTGGATTTTTAATTTAGTTAACTCAAGGATACTCATTCGATAAGGAACTTTCGATGCAGGAGCAAACCAATGTAAGATTTCGATGGAGAAATCTATTTCTCTTTGAGGGGTAGTATAGGTATCTCTTCTGGGAACACATCCATGAATTCTTTCAACACTGGGTGGTCCCTTACAGATTTTGGGTTTTCATTAAGGATTATGCCAACAACTTTAACCACATAGAGATTATAGACCTTCCTCGAACACTTCCCCATTTGCAAGGCAGTTATCTGCCTTAAGGAAACGAGATTACTAAAATCATTTACCTTCCTAACAATATTATCTTCATCTATATATGTAAAGTTTTTAAGAAATAAATTTAGTACTACTTTATAGTTTTACAACAAGTCCATGCCAATAATCATATCATATGGCCCTAGAGGCAAAACATTCAAATTGATCCTAGTTGCATGATTCTGTATTGAAATTTCACCCTTAGCGATAAACTGAGCTACCCTCCTTTTTTCTTCGGTGGCCAGTTGGACTGACAAAGTATTTTCTTGCCTTGCCTTGGTGAGGTGACAATTCTCCATCATTTTAGGATTGATGTAACTTACGGTAGCTCCTGGATCAATTAATATAGAGAGGTTTCGGTTAGATATAGTACCTTCATTTTCAACGATAGAAGCTTGATGATCTTCTTGTCGATCTTCAAGAGATGCATTGATTCGGTGGAAACTCTTGCCAATATCTCCCACAATGGAAGCTTCTTGCACGTTGTGTACAACCATGTTGGATTCATGGAGGAGTGGGCAGTTCCTTTATACGTGGGGAAATTTTCATTCCCAACATTTCAGAGGTTCTTTAGGGGTTCCAAGAACCCCTTTTGGTCCAAGATGCAGATGTTAGTTATTTGTATGCTAAGACTGTCCATCCTTGCTGTAGGAATTTCCTCGAGGAATCTTTCACATGTTCCTAAAGAGTGGTGGATGGAATCCCTTATTTCGTTGATTCAAATTTTCTTTCTTCTTGTCCTTCCAGGTTTTTGAGTGGTCATTCCTCTGTTTATATTGCTAGAAGCATAGTGTTGTTTTTCTTAGAAATTTGTCCAGATTATTGGGGTAATCAAATTCAATCTCATCTTTGTAGTATTGTGAAAGAAAACATAGGAATCACTGTATCTTTACCTTTACACATTTAATGTACGACACAAACCGTAACAGATCTAGAAATTTATTGATGAGATCCTCCATGGTCATCTGACCAAGTTCCAGTGAATCAAATTCTTTGGTCTTCCGTTCATAATAGATTCTGATAAATACTATTTCTTGAAATATGACCATTCCAGGTTCTTCTCCTTTTATCCATTGAAGGTCTTCAGGTCTTTCCATGAAATGCTAGCCTTTCCTTTCAGGTTTTAAACTGCTATTGTAAAATACCCCAGTTACCTTAGAGCTATAAAGCATTCAAGAAGTCTGCAAAAATAAAAAATTTAGTAATCTTTTCATCAATTGACACATTTGTACTGCATTCATAATCATCATCATCATCATGTAGACAAAAATAAATAAACCAGCACAAGATATAATACAATGAGACAACCGAATTCACGTGGTTCACCCCAACCTTGGGGTTACGTCCACCAAAGATAGTCCAGACCAAACCAACCGGATTTTTTTATATTTTCATTAAGTATTCAACAAGGTTACAAATAGGTAGTACCAATACTGCAGCCTTTCCACATATATCTCTAATAGTGGACACTACCAAAATTACAAAGTGTAGTCTCAGTACTACATCATTTCCACAATCATTTATTATAGGGGACAAAACAAATATACTGAAATTCCTTATTTGCAGGGCCTTCTTTGAATGATAAAAACTATTCTCCAAGAGTTTTCCACTTACACGATCCTGAGTGGAGAGTCTAAAGCCTCTTAGAGGTTGAGACCCAAAACTATCAACCATACTGTGCTCATTATTATTCTTATTTTCTGATAACCAAATTAGGTGAAAGAAAACAAATATTTAGGTTACGCTATATCAGTATTTAATTTAGATTCCTTTAAGAAAAAATCACTGTCTTATATCGACGCTCAGCAGTCTTTATATAAATTCTTTTAGACAGAATCGCAGTCTTATAACTATGCTCAGCAATCTTTAATTTAAATTCTTTTAAGATAGAATCGCTGTCTTGTAACTACGCTAAAACCCAATTTGGCAATCTAACTCTGAGCAGATGGAAACCAGTAGCGCAAAGGCAATCTAGCATTTATATGGATATATATACAAAAATGAAAGACAGAGGGCTCAGCCTCTAGGATCAACCTAACGTTGGTCATTACAGACGTCCAGCATAATTAGGCTTAGCTTTAAAAGGAAAAATAACCCAGCCAGTGTGATGTACCCAATAAACCTTACATTAATCCTTCCCATAGAATTCCAGGGAAAAATGCTAAACCCATAAGAAGACCTGTTATAACTCACATGGTCAAAACTGTACCTATGGTTGTACTGAAATTTATAAAGGAAAAGAGGGAAGTGTTACATCCAGACCCAGTTGGATGATAACCTTCTGCTCAGTTCACAACCACATTTTGACAAAACTGAAATGCAGGTAGGGTGTTCATACCCTCACACAGAGTCTTTAGTGGCACACCAAAAGAGTAAGGCCACAGCGCATTCTTCCCTTACAAGATATTCTTAAACTACAATTCAGATAATGAAAAAGTCTAACCGTGGATTATTTTATCATTCAGTCTCATTGAAAAAAAATGCTGGGATGACGAGATCTCAACCCTCACTCCAAAGAATTTCAAACTCAAGTGTTCGTCCCTTGGAAAAATTTGCCAGGCAACAGAATATAAGGAAGAAAGAGACATAACAAAATGACCCTATCATTTGCACATGCAGATCGTAAAAAAGTTCATACCAGAACACCAATGCCATAACGCACTCAGGAACAAACCTACCGAAAGGGGAGATGGCTCATAGGACTGGGTCGGATTTTCCTTTTTGCAATGCGATTTGTATATTGGCCTTCCTCAAATCGTAGATTGCTGCCTCCTTTATATGCAGCAGTATACATAGCAATTTCCCCATCGCTCTGGACAGGCTTCACGACCCCAACACATAGCGATGGCCTCAATCGCTTTACATATTCCAGAAATCACGAGATACTACGGACCACCCGCCCCATGGAGTTTTGCATTCTCCTATCAGTTCATATGCTTATTAGCAGCATGGTTTCCTCATGTGGTGAGTCTCGAGAGAGCACTCCCCTCCCCTTCTGCGAATCCCCTTCTTCCCCCTTTAGTAACCTTCTCCAAACCTAAAAGAAAACGATTCTCTCCCTAAAGTGCGCCAAACCTTCCTCCAATCACGGCAGAAAATATGCCATTGCTTTTGCTAGCGCAGGCCTCCATAAATCTAGCTGTCAAAATAATTACCTCTTGCACATGTGTCCAATCCCTTAATAGACTTTTCTGACATAATTCCATTCGATAGCGATAAGTAAAACATTCCTCTCGCTTTACCTCTCGCTTTTTCATAGAAGGAAAACATTCCTCTCATGGGTGAAATTATCCTTTTTAATTATAAGTTATAAGTAATTATTTCTTCACTAGGTAATAACCTTATATTAAGGATTACTTCTGTCGTTAAGGGGTCTTTAGTAAAATATAAGTACCCTATACTTTAATAACCAGGCCTACCTACGTAGGCTTTCCCTTATCATAATTGATACCTATAATGCCCTTTTTCCACCATTCCTTCCATTATATATATATATATATATATATACCGTTATATATATGTATACATTTGGAATAAATTGTCCTCTCACTATATTTACTGTTCTTTCGATATATGTATATATTGTATATCTCTAATTCTTTGAATTATTTACTTTTTTTTTCTCCTTGGTTCTTTCTTTAACCCCTCAACCCTCTCGTTCCGGTTACTAGGATTGAGTATTCTGGTAAGGCGTTAAGAGTTGGGATGAGTTTTTATCCATTAGTTAGCCCTTTGTTAAGTTGTGTCATTGCATTTTTATTATCTAAGTATTTTCACTTAGACCGTTAACCTTTTAAAAGCCACAAGGTGTTGTGTTGGTGGGGCCTTGGCCTTGAGCTCCTCACCGAGACAAGTACAACAATATGCAAAATTACAAAATATTCCAGGCATAGGAGAGGGATATTACATCCTTCCCCCCTAAAAGAAAGAACACCGTCCTCGGTGTTTCTTGCTTCTTCGACAAAACTTTTATTCTTCTCTGGAGTCATCTCGTCTTGTTTCGCCTTGCTCGGATCTATTTGATTTTATTTTCTAATCTTTGTAGGTTTGTAGCACCTGCATTTTTCCTGTAACATAAAATCAGGTCTACCCAAATTTTTCATAGGTAAGAGTCAATTCATCATGAAACATAATTAGCAGGTCATTTGCAGCATCATAACTACCATTCAGTTCTTTCCAACAATCTATGTCCAAATTACAATTCAACTTGAACAAGAGTCATAGATTCTTTTGCAATCTGCAATTTTCTAATGTTCATGGGTGTCATGTTACCCCATTATTTTCCATAATGCAATTTATACATTAACAAAAACATGACTATAAGCATTGAAATCCCATTATATCATTAATGTCAATCAATCAACATATTACCTCATCAGTACTTGTTTACGTGCAATGCACATACCTTTTTCCGCATTGTTCCTTTCTTGGATGTCCTCCATCCCAGCACATGAAGTGCCAGCAGTACTTCAAGTACCAATCCAAGTCACCCAACACAAGGACGATACCAACCCTTCGTGTATCTCCTCTGTGCTATTCAGGGTGCTTGTCATTATTATTCATTCAAGCCACCCAACATAAGGACGATACCCTGTACCCCTCTTAGCGGTGTCTCCTTTAGGGTGCTTCACCAAGCTGAGGCACTTCGTTCTCGCACACCTCCACAGCGCCTAGAGGTTATTCTCTTCACAAAGTCCCCCAACTCATGTGGCAATCCTCTAATGTGTGCGGAACGAGTCTTAACCACATGTCTTACATCTGGGCGTCCCCAGAATGCATAATGGTCCCTCGCTGGCCCGAGGGAAAACAAGGTAGATTTTAACCACTACCTCCATCACCACTCCCTCTTCTGGTGATAACTTTATACACATGATATTTAGTCCTCTTTCATGGCCATAAATCCCCATGCCTGCAAGCACTTTATAGGTGGTCAGTTTTATCATATTATCAATTCAAAGAACATCAAACTTTTAGCATAAATCATGCCTTACCCCATTTCTCATTCATTGGTAAGAGCCTTTTTCAATTCTTTCAACACCAGAATTTGATAAGTAAGCATTCACACCAAGCCACAAACCTTTCCAATTTACAACAACACAATTCGCAAGACGCCATATATAACCTGAGAAAATTGATAATGCAAACACCTTCTTACACATTAACAATAATAAACTCAACATAAAGTCACAAGGGTTAAGTGTAACAGATATTACCATGTGATGGTACTAGCCATTTTTCCTACTGTAACTAAAAACAGATACTTCCTTCAATTGTCCTTTCAAACCTTTGACTTACATGACCAAAACCATGAATCACAGTACTTTTCAAAAACCCTACATTTATGTCCAACTATCTCTGCTATCTACCTTTCATGTGTACGAGAAGTTCTAGTTGATGCAATACCTACAATTTGTTGCTTTTCGCAGATATGTAGTCATACCACATGATCTCTTATGCAGGGCATGTGTTCCAAGGCAACACAATTTAGTTATAGAGAATTTTGTGAATCTCTCAAATCACAAAGCAATTTTCAAAGCAACTAACTTTTGAATCTCTTAGCATATAAAATACAGTGTACTTGCTTAAGGAGCAAAATAAATGATTCCGGAAAAGAATTCGCAGAATTATTACATTTCTTGAAATAAAGAATTCAATATAGCTACTAGACATAAATTGCATAGGCACACATTCATCAATAACATTCCAACTCAGATCGATTATTCCAGAGATCTTTTAAGGAACAACAAACAACAATACATATAAATAACCACATCTTACGAATGCATTCTCATCTTTTGCAAACAACAATATATTTAAATAACCAAATTATTTTCATCTTTTGCGAACATAATTAAAGATTAATAACCAAAATTTATGGCTCGCATCCTTATCTTCTACAAACCAAAATAAATATAAATAACCAAAACTTTAGGTTTGCATTATCCTCTTTTGCAAGTAATAAATATAAATAACCACACTTTACAGCCTGCATTCTCATCCTTTGAAAACAAGGAAATATAAATAAACAAACCTGGAGGCTTGCATTCTCATACCAAACTTTCCGTCTTGCATTCTCATCTTTTGCAAACAACATTAAATTTAAATAACCAAATCATTCTCATCTTTTACAAATAGGATTAAACCTCTTTTAGTTAATCCTCCATTAATGTTAAACAATTGTTAACATGTTCATGCTATACCTTTATCTTAGGCTTTATCTTATGGTAAAAAGGTATAGAGTTCTTGAATTCTAGTAAAAATGTCTCAACCTTTTATCCTATAAAGAATAAACCATTCCTACATAATAGAATTGACTTCAAAGTTGTAAAACTTATAAAAGGTCTGTTCCTCATTATTCAAAAAGGAAATTATAAAATATTTCCTACCTTTATTCATATGTATTCTTTATTTGAAAAGGAAATATTTCTTACCTTTTTTCATACTTATTCCTTTTTATTTTTAAGAGGAAATCTTAAAATAATTATTATATACATGACTCTTATCAAATGTTACCCACTTCAAAGATAACGAGTCTCGCAATTTTGCAAAGCATCGACCTGTCTGCTTCGTGTTTCCAAACTTCAACCTGATATAGTAACATACATTTAATTTTCCTACTTTTGCTTATGGGGAATATCATACAACGATTTCTACATATATTTTATTAGTAGGGGATTATTTAAATGAAGGTCAAAGCCTCTCCGCTCGACATCCTTTTAAAGATTGAATGTGCCCAGATCTTTAGTAATAAATCAAAATTTCATGCATAAATGTTTATATGGAGACCTAAGAGTATAAAAACGCATTAGCAGGACTCCATTCTCAAATCCATCCAGTAAGAAAAAGAAATTTCAGGTATCTATTTCGGTCAAACTAGAAATTTCAAATTTTAAGATCTATTAAGATCTAATCAGCAAAGAACATGCGGCACAGACTTTTCTATCAACTAGAAATCATGACATTTTAAGTTCCACTATGATCAAATCAACAAAGAACTGGAAACGTAGACTTTTCTATCAAATTAGAAATCAGGGCATTTTTAAGATTTATTAAGATCTAATCAACAAAGAACCGGAAACACAGAATTTTCTATCAAACTAGAAATCACATGCATCTCAGTAATGACTCTAAATTTCAGGCATAAATGTTGATATGCAGACCGAAGAGTATAAAAATGCAGAATCAACAATTAGCAACGTACAGATATATGAAATCGATCTATCCAAATGTGGACACTAATTAACCGCAGTGAATATAAAAAACAAAATGTGGAATCCCTCATATTTATTACAAAATCGCATGGAATACCATAACAATCAAATGTTGGATCAAAATCATTCATAAAATATAACGCTATAATTTTGTAACCTTCAGATTTATTACAAACTATCATGCATAATCTATATATTCAGATCACAATGCACTACACGAGTAATCTATACATTCAAATGCAAAAATACACTCCTCAACAAAATCGTTGGCATCTTATGAAAATATGATTTGTACCGATATCCATTCATCAAACCAAAACCTAGGCGGTCTATCCTTTACAGATTGAATCTACTAGGGGTTTGAATGCATCATACTTATAGTCTTGGAATAACTAAGTCATGGGCATCAAGATTTGGATTAATTAACTAGTAGGTGTCCAATACGATCTGGTTATCCATGCAAACGAAGACCTCTTCCATTGCATCATAAAAACAAATATACCATGAATTGGATTAAGACTCGTCGGATCTCTTCATCTTCTTGCGTTTTCTATTAGAAACGCAAAACCCCAATATCACACCAAAAGAAATAAAAGTGCTATTTGTGATGGTTCAAACGCTTACCACATGAATTTTACCTGAACCAAACCTTTGAAGCTCCACTCATTTTATTTCAAGAACACTTCTAAAGGCACATATAGTAATCATCATTCTGGAATGCATCCCTCCATTGCAAAACGCGTCTGCCCCCGGACGCTCATCCACTGGCTGCTGATAACGAGAGTCACAATCAGAACGGGAGCAAAGATGACTGCTGTAAGAATTATCCTTTTTTGTATTTGTTAACACCAGGCTGCCTACGATCCGAGCACTATGTAGAGGTGTATTTGCTCCCCGAGTAAATGCAGAGGTGTGCCAATGCTCTCATTTCCACAAATGACAAAAAGAAAGGATCTGTAATCACTAATCAAACTTTCCACGTTATTGCTTAACCAAATAATTCAATAAAATACAAAATACTAATCGCAAAGTTACAAATCTGTAGAAGGCCCAATAGCTCCAGAGTTGTAACCTCGCTCTGATACCATATGTAAAATACCCCAGTTAACTTAGAGCTATAAAGCATTCAAGAAGTCTGCAAAAATAAAAAATTTAGTAATCTTTTCATCAATTGACACATTTGTACTGCATTCATAATCATCATCATCATCATGTAGAAAAAAATAAATAAACCAGCACAAGATATAATATAATGAGACAACTGAATTCACGTGGTTCACCCCAACATTGGGGTTACGTCCACCAAAGATAGTCCAGACCAAACCGTCCGGATTTTTTTATATTTTCATTAAGTATTCAACAAGGTTACAAATAGGCAGTACCAATACTGCAGCCTTTCCACATATATCTCTAATAGTGGACACTACCAAAATTACAAAGTGTAGTCTCAGTACTACATCATTTCCACAATCATTTATTATAGGGGACAAAACAAATATTACAGGGGACAAGACAAATATACTGAGATTCCTTATTTGCAGGGCCTTCTTTGAATGATAAAAACTATTTTCCAAGAGTTTTCCACTTACACGATCCTGAGTGGAGAGTCTAAAGCCTCTTAGAGGTTGAGACCCAAAACTATCAACCATACTGTGCTCATTATTATTCTTATTTTCTGATAACCAAATTAGGTGAAAGAAAACAAATATTCAGGTTACGGTATATCAGTATTTAATTTAGATTCCTTTAAGACAGAATCGCTGTCTTATATCTACCCTCAGCAGTCTTTATATAAATTCTTTTAGACAGAATCGCAGTCTTATAACTATGCTCAGCAATCTTTAATTTAAATTATTTTAAGACAGAATCGCTGTCTTGTAACTACGCTGAAACCCAATCTGGCAATCTAACTCTGAGTGGATGGAAACCGGTAGCGCAAAGCCAATCTAGCATTTATATGGATATGTATACAAAAATGAAAGACAGAGGGCTCATCCTCCAGGATCAACCTAACGTTGGTCATTACAGACGTCCAGCTTAATTAGGCTTAGCTTTAAAAGGAAAAATAACCCGACCAGTGTGACATACCCAATAAACCTTACATTAATCCTTCCCATAGAATTCCAGGGAAAAATGCTAAACCCATAAGAAGACCTGTTATAACTCACATAGTCAAACCTGTACCTATGGTTGTACTGAAATTTATAAAGGAAAAGAGGGAAGTGTTGCATCCAGACCCAGTTGGATGATAACGTTCTGCTCATTTCACAACCACATTTTGACAAAACTGAAACGCAGGTAGGGTGTTCATACCCTCACGCAGAGTCTTTAGTGGCACACCAAAAGAGTAAGGCCACAGCGCATTCTTCCCTTACAAGATATTCTTAAACTACGATTCGGATAATGAAAAAGTCTAACCGTGGATTATTTTATCATTCAGTCTCATTGAAAAAAATGCTGGGACGACGAGATCTCAACCCTCACTCCAAAGAATTTCAAACTCAAGTGTTTGTCCCTTGGAAAAATTTTCCAGGAAACAGAATATAAGGAAGAAGCAGACATAACAAAACGACCCTATCATTTGCACATGCAGATCGTAAAAAAGTTCATACCAGAACACCAATGCCATAACGCACTCAGGAACAAACCTGCCGAAAGGGGAGACGGCTCATAGGACTGGGTCAGATTTTCCTTTTTGCAATGCGATTTGTATATTGGCCTTCCTCAAATTGTAGATTGCTGCCTCCTTTATACGCAGCAGTATACACAGCAATTTCCCCATCGCTCTGGACATGCTTCACGACCCCAACACACAGCGATGGCCTCAATCGCTTTACATATTCCAGAACTCACGAGATACTACGAACCACCCGCCCCATGGAGTTTTGCATTCTCCTATCAGTTCATATGCTTATTAGCAGCGTGGTTTCCTCATGTGGTGAGTCTCGAGAGAGCACTCCCCTCCCCTTCTGCGAATCCCCTTCTTCCCCCTTTAGTAACCTTCTCCAAACCTAAAAGAAAACGATTCTCTCCCTGAAGTGCGCCAAACCTTCCTCTAATCACGACAGAAAATCTGCCATTGCTTTTGCTAGCGCAGGCCTCCATAAATCTAGCTGTCAAAAGAATTGCCTCCTGCACATGCGTCCAATCCCTTAATAGACTTTTCTGACATAATTCCATTCGATAGCAATTTTTCCTAAAATAAAATATGTCCGTTGCACCCTTGAAAATCTAGTGGTGGAGAGTACCAATTTACCTCCGCTTTTTCATAGAAGGAAAACATTCCTCTCATGGGTGAAATTATCCTTTTTAATTATAAGTTATAAGTAATTATTTCTTCACTAGGTAATAACCTTATATTAAGGATTACTTCTGTTGTTAAGGGGTCTTTAGTAAAATATAAGTACCCTATACTTTAAGAACCAGGCCTACCTACGTAGGATTTCCCTTATCATAATTGATACCTATAATGCCCTTTTTCCACCATTCCTTCCATTATATATATATACCGTTATATATATGTATACATGTGGAATAAATTGTCCTCTCACTATATTTATTTTTCTTTCGATATATGTATATATTGTATATCTCTAATTCTTTGAATTATTTAATTTTTTTTTCCTCCTTGGTTCTTTCTTTAACCCCTCAACCCTCTCGTTCCAGTTACTAGGATTGAGTATTCTGGTAAGGCGTTAAGAGTTGGGATGAGTTTTTATCCATTAGTTAGCCCTTTGTTAAGTTGTGTCATTGCATTTTTATCATCTAGGTATTTTCACTTAGACCGTTAACCTTTTAAAACCCACAAGGTGTTGTCTTGGTGGGGCCTTGGCCTTGAGCTCCTCACCGAGACAAGTACAACAATATGCAAAATTACAAAATATTCGAGGCATAGGAGAGGGATATTACAGCTATCCTTACCTTCATGTCGTTGGAGTAGTTGTATATCTTGAAGTACTTTTTAATATCCAACAACCAATATTCTACGTCTTATCCCGTCCTTGATTCCACATCAAATTGATGGGTTCGATCTTCTTGAAATTCTCCTTCCAAGTGGTCCACCTTTCTCTTACCCGGTTTCTGGGCTTGATTCTCAGATTTTTGAGTTTCCTATGAGGAACTGTCTTTTCTTTTGGGAACTCTTCCAAATTTTCAAGTCCCTCTCTACTTCTGCAGGTTTTTTTTCTCCATTTTTCCTCTCCTGCAAGATTTGAAATAGTGTCTCATTGAGATGCTACTATTTTTCTTGAGCCCTCTTCAGCTATTCATTTTCTACCTTGAAGCTCTGCAATTCCACTATCATATTCTTCATTGTTTCCAGCACGTGGCCAGCTTTAGAACACGTTAGTTCTGGCTGCGTTGGGGGAGGTACTGACATACCTTCTTCAGGTGGGTACTCCGGTTCATTTTTTGAGGCAATCACTGTATCCGTGTCACAGACAATTCGTGTTTATATACAAAACATTCCAACACAAAAAAATTTAGCACAATTTTTTTTCATAATGCAGCAGAGCTAGATGTTTCCTGGAAGGGGACAGGGTTGAACCTATGGCTCTGATACCATATGTAATATACCTAAACGACCAACCAAAAATGCATATAAATTTTTTTCAAACATATTAACCTTGCAGATAAAGTTGGCTAAAACCTTCCATAACAATTAATCGTTAAGATAAAACAATAGGGTGAGTGCACAAATATGAGGATCTCTTTTGGCACGTTAGATGCAATAGAAAACTGAAAAAACAGACATCCATCAACTTGCATGGATATTTTGAGACACTTACACAATGGATCTTGCGATGAGTAAAACACAAGAAATGTAGGAAATTGAATGGCCTTTCCAAATATATAATTTTTTTCTATTGAAAATGCTGTTAACTATCTGAAGTTAGATATTTTTTAATGGGCACTTTTTATTTTTTGGACAAATTATAAGGTATATGTTTGTGGGTGCAGCGTCTGAGTGACTAAATGATGGAATAAACTTACGAAAATCGGTATACATATAGAGAACATATAGTACTAGTGCACGACTATTTTTCCAATAATAAATATAATATTTTTAATTTTTTTATTTATTATCTAAGAGATCAAACCTCGAAAATGGTACGTCAATTGTGGGTGCAGCGTTTGAATGTCTTAATGTAATTATTTGGAAATGGGTTTTTTATAGTATGTAGAGCTCGGTGTTCTTTAGTGCATCATACAACTTTTTTTTTTAATGGTTGAGAAATGAAAGAGATATGGATGAAACACTAACAATGTGTTTTTTGAGTTGAGGAGTGATGATAAAAATAAATAAGAAAAAAATAGAAAAAATAATGTATTCTTGTTAAAATTTACATATTTGGAATCTGCAAAAAAAACCATATCTGTTTCTAAAATATCATAAAAATGGAGGTGTGCAGCATAATCAGATGAACGGCTAAACACGAGCACATTGAAAATTTGGATATAATGTTGAATTAGCCATGGTTTATCATACTCCAAGGCATAGGCATGTTGAATCCGAAGCAAAGTAAGAAGCAAACACATATAGGCATAAGAATTCCATGCAAGCATGTTTTGAGGCTCGGCCTTATCATTTGGAGGGAACACATTTTTGAATTTAAACAAAACAGGAGCGCGTTTTGACTGCATTCTACCATTGCATCTAAAAGGTCCCTCAACTTCTTGCACACACCCAATAAACAATATTAAAAACCATAACAAATCCACTTCTATGACGAGATAGACATTTTGCACTGAACTGACTTTCCGACCTATGCTTCCCATGTTCTGCCCTCTACTGTGGGCTGCGGAACTTGCAAGCTTAAGACACAGTGAAATTTGTTCAATCGTACTTCCTCCTTCCACCGCGGAATGCGAAAACCTAAATAATCTTAATCCTTTCAAATATTCTCTTTCGCTTTCCGCTTTCTGTTGTGCAAATCATGTAAGTCTTAACTCCCTTTAAACTTTAACTTTACTTTCTTCTTTCCGCTTTTTGATGTATTGATCGCATATCGTGGAAGTATTAACACTTTTAAGATTTTAACCTTAGCTTTTTGCTTCCTGCTTTCCGTTATGCGGATCGCGGAAGTCTTAACATCATTAAGACTCCAATATTTTCTTCCGCTTTCCATCTCCCACTACGAAAATCATGGAACGTGGAAGTCTTAACATCTTTTAAGATTTTACTTAACTCTGTCGCTTTCCGCTTTCCACTGTGCGGAATGGGGAACACGAAATTCTTAACATTTCTACGAATTTATTTATCCTTTTTGTTTTCTGCTCTCCACTGTGTGAATCACGAATCACAGGAGCCTTAACAATCTTTAAGTCCTTAACACTAACTTTCTGCTTTCCACATTTTTTTTTGTAGATCGCGGATCACAAAAGTCTTAACAATCCTTAAGACTTTAACTTTAACTTCTCGCTTTCTGCTTTCCACTGTTCATATCATGGATCACGAAAGTCTTAACACCTTTAAGACTTTAGCTTTAGCTTTTCGATTTTTTCTTTCCCCTATGCGGATAGAGAATCACGAAAGTCTTAACCTTTTAATACTTTTAACATTACCTTTCCTCTTTTTGACTTCTTCTGTGCGGATCGCAGATCGTCGAAGTATTAATCTTTTTAAGAATTTAGTTTTAATTTTTTGCTTTCCCTTGTGTGGATCGTGGATCACGGAAGTCATAACACTTTTAATACTTTAACTAAACTTCTCTCCTTTCCTCCTTCCACTGTGCACATCATGGAAGCCTAAATCATTTTAAGACTTTAGTTTTAACTTTCCACTTTCTACTTTCTACTGTATGGATTGCAGATCACAGAATTCTTAGCATTCATTAAGACTTAACTTTAACCATCCGCTTTCCACTATGCACATCATGGATCGTGGAAGCCACAATACTTTTAAGACTTTAACTTAAATTCTATGCTTTTCATTGTCTAGATCACGGAACACATAAATATTATTAACATTAAGACTTTGAACTTCACCTTCCTCTTTCTGCTTTCTACTTTGCTGATTGCACATCGTAGAAATCTTAACGTATTTATGTTTTAACTTTTCTTCCTGCTTTCCTCCTTCTGCTACGCGAAATCAGAATGTGGAAATCTTATTAACCGTATGTTTACAATTTTTCCTTCCCCTTTCCACCTTCCACTATGCAGATCGTGAAACACAGAAATATTTACCCTTTTGAGTCTTTAACATCACTTTTCTCTTTCCGTTGTGCGGATTACAAAAATCGAAAACCTTAACGTTTTCTAGAATTATCTTTTTCTTTGAACTTGCACTGTTCGTTGTGTGTTTTTCGTAGGAAACCTTAGAGTTGGTTTGACCTATAGAAACCTTGCAAACTTGGGCTTATTTCACAACTTGGACTGGTGCAGGATTAGAAAGATAATAGTCATTTTTAGGAAGTAGGTCCAATGCATTCAACGAGAGAAGCTCTTTTGGAAAAGTACAGTAAGCAATTTAGAGGGAAACAAGCATCCATACCCCCTCCTTAGCAGTGCAAGAATACTTCTCTTTGAGGAAGACGAAAACTAAGGCAATACATCAACAGAATAAAATGCATTACTCTAACTTAGGCAACATAGCCATGTGAACAAGCACTAGGTCATAGTAAGTTTTCATCAACAGATTTAGGGTTTTTTTATTATGAAAAAAGCGGTGAGACTTACACTCCTACACATATATGTATACGCTAAGCCTACTTATCAATGAAAATATACAACATAAGGGTAACTTCATACTAGAACAAAATCACCCAATGAGGTCACCAATTACCGTAAACAAGACATTAATAATTCCACTAGAAAAGAGTATGTTAGTTCATAAGCATCATTACCTTTTACTATGGCTAGAGATGTAAAATTTATTCCTTTAGTAACACTGAAATGCATAATCATAAAGCACATTGTTTAACAACATTAATCACATTCAGAGTCCTAAGGTAGATTCTTATTAGACGACATCATTAAACCTACAGGAATAAATGCCAACAATATGCCATCCTCCCACAACCGGGTGCGGAAACAATACTCCATAGCCTTTACAACAATACAGAAAATATGGATTCACGACAATGAATCTAAGCTACCATTTCATTCTTTTAAACATATTTTAACATAAAAAACATAAACAAAACATACCCTCAGGTCAAGAAGTTGCAGAAACAATACTTAGAAAATGGAACCTGTTTTAAATTCAAGCTGCAATGAAGAGGAAATAGCCACATTCCACCCAATCATAGATTAGGCCCATACATCTATGTCCTCAATCACCCCAAGCTAAACTATGCATGCCAAGAGCGGTGATAGTCAAACTTAGTTTGAGTTCTCTAGTGAGAAATCCTTTCCTAACACAGAGTGCACACACAACAAGCAATTCCTTCCTCTAGCATACTCAGCATTGTCCTGCCTCCCAGCATATGCTTCCTCATTTATTCTTTTTCATTTCTTCCTGGACATTTTGAAGCTAACGGACAATTCCCCAAGGAATTTCTGCTCCGCCACCTCTCGATTCCACCAACATGATTCTAGGACCGTACTGGTCTTCCTAATCCTTGTGTAACAATTTTGAGAGTGACCCTTCACATCCCCTCCTCTCGTATGCATTGTTTCCTCATTGAGCATGGCTATTCCTTTCATTCATATTTTTATTCCAAGCATAATGTCTTAGTTACATTTGTCCTTCAAGGACCTATTGGCTTATTTTGGGTCTCCCAATCACATATAAACGAAAGCAAAAAATAAAATAGTCTTTAAAAATTTGTTACAAAATTGGGGGATATTACAATGAATACTACCTAGTCATAATTAAGAATACCAATTCTAGACCTTCAAAATTACCTATGCTACATATTCATTACCAAAAACATTAATTCTACAATCATTACGAAAATCATGGATGATAATTAAATCATCAAATAAAGTATGCTAGTACTACAAGGATACAAATGTTACATCACAAAATATTAATGTTACATCTGAATAAAATCAATGTAATAGACTTGTGATCAAGAATACCAAAGTTGCATAATCAAACCTACTAACACTGCATAGTCATTACCAAGAAAATAATTGATAATTAAATAATCAATTAAGGAAACGTGAGTGACAAGAATAATAAATGAAATCGCATAGATATCTAGGTCTACCATATTTCAATCATGACTAAAAGGAATGTCTTATAAGTTAAAGAAGGGACATTGTGTTGACTACGTATTGAAGAATATCAAGAAAGTGATACTCTAGATAATTAATAATACGTATATTACTTATCGTGTCCCTAGTATGTCTTATAGAAAGTATATATTGAACACGCGATCATATAGTAAGGAGGAGTTGAAGTCCCATTTAGAGGTATGAGTTATAAAACTCATACTACGTAACCATGGGTAGATAATCCATAATAGCATCACTAAGTCGACTTCATCACATATTACCAATGTGTCACTTCATAAAAAACCAATCACCAGTGAAAAACGCAACCATTATCCATGAAGTGGTGATCATCATATAAAAAACAGTAAGAATACATAATGACATGATTATTCATAATCGACCATAACATTTTTATAATAAACAAAAGAAACTGAAATTCTCACATAGCAACTACGATGGAAC